>JACCIX010000354.1:0-149626 GCA_025506515.1 Flaveria trinervia | reverse complement strand
AGAGAGGCTTGCAAGCATATGAACAGAGGTGCACGGCTCTTAATGCCTTAAGCTCTACCGCGTGAGGTTTAGCAAATCCTAAAGTGTGCACATAGGGGTTCCAGTCTTTGTGACTGACCTTCAAAGGTGTTACCCATTTATATGGGGTGTTACCCATTTCGATGGAGGTGTTACCCATTTCTATGGGGTGTTACCCACTTCGATGGGTGTTGTTACCCACTTCGGTGGGGGTGTGTTACCCACTTTGGTGGGGTTGTTGTTACCCACTTCGGTGGGGGTGTTGTTACCCACTTCGGTGGGGGTGTTGTTACCCACTTTGGTGGGGGTGTTGTTACCCACTTGGTGGGGGTGTGTTACCCACTTCGGTGGGGGTGTTGTTACCCACTTCGGTGGGGGTGTTGTTACCCACTTCGGTGGGGGTGTTGTTACCCACTTTGGTGGGGGTGTTGTTACCCACTTCGGGGGGGTGTTGTTACCCACTTTGATGGGGGTGTTGTTACCCACTTTGGTGGGGGTGTTGTTACCCACTTTGGTGGGGGTGTTGTTACCCACTTTGGTGGGGGTGTTGTTACCCACTTCGGTGGGGGTGTTGTTACCCACTTCGGTGGGGGTGTTGTTACCCACTTCGGTGGGGGTGTTGTTACCCACTTTGGTGGGGGTGTTGTTACCCACTTCGGTGGGGGTGTTGTTACCCACTTTGATGGGGGTGTTGTTACCCACTTTGGTGGGGGTGTTGTTACCCACTTTGGGGGGGTGTTGTAACCCGAGTTATGTATAACTTCAGGGGTGCGTCATAAGGCCAAGCATATATATGAGGTGAGCGACTCTATGTTGCAACAGACTTGACAGAGGTCTTTGACCATGAGGCGAGATATGAGGTGACCGACTCTGTGTTGCAACAGACTCGACAGAGGTCTTTGACCATGAGACGAGATAATGAGATGAGCAACCTTGTGTTGCAACAGACTCGGATGGAATTCAATCTCTATGATTGACTCGTATGGGATCTTTGTCGCGTATCCCGGTGCTGTGTCAGTCTTCGGACATGAGTCGGGGGTTTGTGAGTAGGCCCCGACACAGCATCAACTTTCGAGCATGAGTCGGGGATATTGCAAGAGACAAGATTCGAGTAATAATGAGTAATGAACAAAAGATCATGTATGAAAGAACGAATGTATGAATGTACATAAATGAATTATCGTAATAAACTACAGAACATGATCCTTGTCATTCGACCTCAGTAATCGTGGCTGAGTGCCACGAAGAGGGTAAAATCTGACCTGATCTAAAAAGAGAAGTGAACGATAATGTAATACGTTGAATGAACAAAGCTAATGAACATAATAGCTAAGATAATAATGATATTATCTGTATGTATGTATGATGCATGATCACGAACTGTTGTATAGTATAGTATGTTTTCAAAGAACGGTTTTAACGAAAGTAAAGTATTTTATTATAAAACTAGAACTCACTCAGCATCGCTGACTTTTGTATGCATGATAGTTAGCAGGTATATGTTGATGCTGAGGAGTTGCAGGCATGGATGTATAAGCTACTCGGAGCATTTTGAGGCTGGCATCTGTATTTTTACATGTCATGTATTTTGAGATGAAAACTAATGTTGTAAATGACATGTTTTAGTTATAAATGAAAGTTTTGAATTCCGCTGCAAAATAATGTATGTTTTCTAATGTTTTATGTGCGATGAACCACCAGCTATAAGCGTCCCGGGAACGGGGCCTTACAAGTTGGTATCAGAGCAAAAGTTTAAGTGAATTGGGTAAATATTTTGAAAAACCTAATCTTAAACTGAGAATGGGACTAAAAGGAAAAGGATGCCAGTCCTAGTAGCTATGTTCCTGCAGGTAAAGGTTTTATGTAAACGTTTTATGTAAGTTAATGTTAACCGGCATTATGTGCGCTTGTTATGTGGATTGTGTGCTTATGTGTAGATTTAGATACTGATGTTGTTGGGATAGGAAATGCTTGGGGTATGAAGAGTAAAGTAAGTGGCTAATCGCAACTGGCCACTGTACTTAGGGACTTACTATACTTGACATAAACTGAGTTATTACCTTGAATGACCGCGTTGGTTTTTGAATCTTATAGTGTGTTAGAAGATGGTTGGAGGCAGATCTTTGAAAGCTTCACGAGGTGGAGGTGGTGGTGGACGTGGTGCTGAACCACGGGTCACAAGAGGAAGGTCTAGGGCTGAAAGAGCAGCCCATGAGGAACCCGAGACTCCTCATCAGGAGGGCGGTGATAAGAATGCTAATTAGAGAGCCTCGATGAGAGAGGCGGTCCGGGAGGAAGTGCATCAGGTTATGCAGACGATCCTACCATCTGTGGTGACTGAAGTTATGAAGGTTGTTAGAGACAAGGAGAGACAGGAAGGGAGTAGACCTTCAGGCGAAAGGAGACGACCCGAGACTGAAACGGTTTTCTTCAATGACGAAGAGGACGAAGAGGAAGAGCCAGCACCGAGGTGGCACGAGGCTATAACTATGGGGCGTTTCAACTATGCAAGCCCCCAACTTTTGATGGAAACGGCACCGCTGCTACTGCTTACCGATGGGTGAGAGAGATGGAAGCGGTATTGAATATCAGCGAGTGCCGGAAGGATCAGAAGGTGAAGTTTGCTACCCATTCTTTTGTGGACTCAGCCTTGTATTGGTAGGACAATATCGTCCAGGTTGAGGGAAGCAGGGCTATCGAGAGGATGCGATGGCCAGAGTTGAAAAGACTGGTGATTGAGGAATTCTATCCTCACCGCGAGATGGATAAAGTTGAA
This sequence comes from Flaveria trinervia, assembly GCA_025506515.1. NCBI lineage: Eukaryota > Viridiplantae > Streptophyta > Magnoliopsida > Asterales > Asteraceae > Flaveria > Flaveria trinervia. The sequence continues at coordinate 146,832 of JACCIX010000354.1, read as the reverse complement.
AGGGAATTCCTGCAACTAGAGGCGGGAACCCTGACACATTAACAGTACACCACGAAGTTCAACGAGATGGCACGTCTGGTGCCGGATCAGGTGACACCTCTTTCACAAAAGATCAAGAGGTACATTCAAGGCTTGCCGGCGGACATCCGTAGGCACATGATCGCTGCCTGACCGAGCACGTTTAGGTCGGCGGTTGATTTGGCGGGGAGATTGTATGATGAAAGATCTGTGATGATGACTGAAAGTAGCAAGAAGGAGACGGTGATCAAGAATGGAATGTGAAGCGATTGGAACATGGCGGAACTGCTCCTGGTGACAAAGGTGCACGAGTGAATGATCAGCGTGTGATCATAACTGGTGCGGGGTCGAAAAGGTGTGACAAGTGTGGACACGGGCACCCCGAGGAATGTAGACTGGGGGGCAATGTCTGTTTCCGTTGTGGGAGGACCAGACATGTGGTGAAGAACTGTGGCATGGGGGTGTTAGTCCTATGGTGAGTAAGGTCACATGAGCAGGGATTGCAAGAAGACGAGAGCGGAAGGTTTAGGAGTGAAGAAGATCGGAGGAAGCTCAGGCACGAGGAAGGAGAACCGAGGGTGAAGGCTAGAGCCTTCGCTATGACCGGGAGGAGGCTAGGTCAGACTCCAAGGTAACGTCGGGTACGTTCTTGCAAGTTTAGATTATTGCATCTATGCTTTAATTATGACGCTAGTAGTAGTTTTGTTGCCGCTATTTTCTATGATGTTGCACGTTAGGGGTAGGAAGATCGATGAGCCTCCGATGTAAGAATTGCTATTAGTAAGTCTACTAGGTTACCTAATGCCCTAGAGGATTGCGCGATAGAATTGAGAGAGAGCGCTTGTTCCTGCTAGGCTGTTCAAGACAGACATAGGTAGGTAGACATGCATCGCCGAGTGACTTGATCAGTAATCTACGACTCAAACCCCAAGTGTTGCAAGAGGATGGATTGATCAACCATGCACAACTAGAGCTCGGTGACGACCTACGACAATGAATTATGAGGAAGGCTTCGACCAGGAAAGCGGATTGCTTGATTTGAAATCAAGTAAAGCTAATATTAAAGTGTAGAGGGTCATTCTCAGTTGTTGCTCAGGTAGGAGAAGTGACACATCGACTGGAGCTACCCAATGAGTTAAGTGGAATTCATCCGATATTCCATGCATCTCGTCTAAGAAAGAGCTCAACCGATGAGAATATGATCATGCTACTAGAGAATATTGAGACGGACATAGTATCCAACCACAAGGGCAACTGGTGACCATTACTAATAAGAAGAAGAGAATAGGCTAAGGAGGATAGGTTTCATTTGAGCGAGTATAGTGAAGCCTAAAGGGATGTAAGTTTAAGTGCAAGATCAAAGAAGAGGTGAGACAGTGTTGCCCGTAACTGTTCGAGAAGCGACAGGTTTCGGGGACGAAACCTCTTTAAGGGGGGTAGACTAGTAACACCCTGAAATTTCTATTTAAACGGAAGGAAAAGAAAAGTAAATAGAAAGAATAGAAATTATGCACAAGTAGAGGGGGATAAAGTGTACAAAGTACAAATCTTATTACTTTAAGATATTTAAGGGCATGGTCGCCCATATCAAGTAGAAAGCTGCTTTGATCTCGGAAGAAGAAGAAGAAGAGAGAGAGCCCGGTTCTAGAGAGAGAAAGAGGAAGAAGAAGCTGAAAAGGTAAGTCTTCTCTTGTTTGAGCTCGGTTTCAGTTGAGTATTGAGTTCTTGACCGAAGTTTCGATTGTTTAGAGTTTACTTTCGGGATTCAAAGAGCTGAATCGAATTGGGTCTTGAACGGGAAGAGTGTTGCTCAAAAGCTACTCAAGGTGAGTTTCTAGAACCCCTCTTTTACGTACTTTTAACTGATTTAGGGCTATTATGCATACTAAGTAAACATTTTGAAAGAAACCATGGGTTTATAGCCTTATGTTCGAATGTTGTATGTATGTATACATGTTATAGTGATGATTATGGTTAGTGATGGTGTATAGCATGCTTAGATGGCCTTAGTATGTTAGATCTGTGTTTGGGTATGCTTAGAATGATAATCGGGTGAAATTGGTAGCATAGAAAAGATTTCAGAATGTTTGATGAACATGAACAGTGGTTCATGCACCCAAACAGTTATCCATGCGTCCAGCATGAGTGGCCAGACGCCTAAGTGTTGGCCATGCGCCCAAGGGTGGGTCATGCGCCTAAATAGTGGCCCATGCGCCAAGCATGTTGGCCCATGCGTCTAAGTATTGGCCGTGCGCCTAAATAGTGCCCATGCCCCAAGTGATGGAACAGCTAAGTATGGACCATGCGCCTAAACAGTGCCCATGCGTCCCAGTGAAAGAAATGGCTATGTATGGACCATGCGCCTAAACAGTGCCCATGCGTCCCAGTGAAAGAAACGGCTAAGTATTGTCCATGCGCCTAAACAGTGCCCATGCGCCCAAGTGCTTGAAACGGCTAAGTGATTGATGATGTGCCTGAACAGGGCAGAAACGCCCAAACAATGCCCATGCGTCCAGACTGTTTTATACTTAGAATTTTTATGCTCATGCGCCTGGAAGGACCCATGCGCCCACTTTGGACTTGAGGTTTTCTAAGTGGATTTCAAGGGGTAAAATGGGAAGATAGGCCTGGTTATGATGTGATGGCTTATGTTTGATGTGTGTTATGTATGTATGATGTGCCTGTTTTGGTGATGGTGTATGTTTATGTTTACGTATGTTCCTTATTATGTATGTACGTCTTTCGTTAGCTTTGCGTTGAACGTTAATGAATGTAATGGAAGTATTATGTAATGTAAAGTGGAAGATAATGAAAAGAGGAATGTAATGAATGTATGCATGCATGAATGAATGAATAAAAGAGAAAGTATAGAGAGGCTTGCAAGCAATATGAACAGAGGTGCACGGCTCTTAATGCCTTAAGCTCTACCGCGTGAGGTTTAGCAAATCCTAAAGTGTGCACACAGGGGTTCCAGTCTTTGTGACTGACCTTCAGAGGTGTTACCCATTTATATGGGGGTGTTACCCATTTCGATGGAGGTGTTACCCATTTCTATGGGGGTGTTACCCACTTCGATGGGTGTTGTTACCCACTTCGGTGGGGGTGTTGTTACCCACTTTGGTGGGGTTGTTGTTACCCACTTCGGTGGGGGTGTTGTTACCCACTTCGGTGGGGGTGTTGTTACCCACTTTGGTGGGGGTGTTGTTACCCACTTTGGTGGGGGTGTTGTTACCCACTTGGTGGGGGTGTTGTTACCCACTTCGGTGGGGGTGTTGTTACCCACTTCGGTGGGGGTGTTGTTACCCACTTTGGTGGGGGTGTTGTTACCCACTTCGATGGGGGTGTTGTTACCCACTTCGATGGGGGTGTTGTTACCCACTTCGGTGGGGGTATTGTTACCCACTTCGGTGGGGGTGTTGTTACCACCTTCGGTGGGGGTGTTGTTACCCGAGTAATGTATAACTTCAGGTGTGTGGCATAAGGCCAAGCATAGATATGAGGTGAGCGACTATGTGTTGCAACAGACTCGATAGAGGTCTTTGACCATGAGACGAGATATGAGGTGAGCGACTCTATTGGACCAAAAGAACCAATGAGCCAGATCAGAAAAACCTTTAAGTCCCACAGACATCAAAACAACTGAAGTGGTCTACAATAGCTGAAGACAAAGTCTAAAGACAACTGCTGAAGACAAAGTCTGAAGACACAGCTGAAGACAAAGTTTGAAGACAAAGTCTGAAGACAAAGTCTGAAGACAAAGTCCAAAGACAAAGTCTAAAGACAACTGCTGAAGACAAAGTCTGAAGACAACTGCTGAAGACAAAGTCTGAAGACAACAGCTGAAGACAAAGTCTAAAGACAACTGCTGAAGACAAAGTCTGAAGACCAAGTTTTCAGAAGTTGTCACAAAAGCTGAAGTAGTTCTTTTCAGTAGTTGTGATGGTTTACTTTTCAGTAGTTTGTAATCAGTAGTTTATTTTATGTAAAACATCTGAAGTGTTTACACTTCAGATGTTATAACTTCAGTAGTTGTAATGCTAGCTTGTACTTAGCTTTTTGTGAAGGTGTCCTCAGTTGTTGTGGACATCTTCAGTAGTTTATTTTACTTTCAGTTGTTTGTATAATTCACTTAGCTGTCACTATCAAGTGACGTCAGTTGATGTCACATTCCTTATAAAAGGAATGTTGACCTAATTTCTTGGTAGGGAAGTGTGTGCGTGAATGAAAGCATTCTCTTTGAAGAAAACTTTCTCTCTTTATAATCGTCACAGTTTGATTGAATATTCATATTATTCTTGCTTAAATTTCGTCTAATTCTTGTGCTATTCCAATGCAAATATTAATCTAATTGATTAAACTAGATCCTGATCCTTTCAAATGGTATCAGAGCTGGTTAATCATTGATCGATTTAACAATTGATCATTGAAACTGCTATTTTGATATCTAAGTTTGATCGAATTAGCAAATTTGCAAGAATTGGTTATAGAGTTTGATTTTCTGTTGCTTCCGGTGAATTAATTTGAGATTCATCTTGTTTCAAACTGTGTTGTTGAGTTTTTGAGCTAGATCTGTTAAAATCTCATTGAACGTGTTTGAATTGGTGAAAATGGCTACATCAATCAATGATCCTCACAATACTGGCTCCTCAACAAAGCCTCTGATGCTTGTTAGGAGTGAGTATAACATATGGCAACGCCGAATGCTCCATCACCTGTCTGTCAACATTTCAGGTTGTTGGAAATTTGTGGGTCATGGACCATATAAGCCTATGGTGAGTAATCCGGAAACCAATGAGATGGTTCCAAAGAAGAAAGAGCAATACTCAGATGAGATCTGAAACTGTTTGAAATTAATGCTAAAGCCCATGGAATTTTGGCCATGGCACTGCCTAATAAAATCTATTTGGACTTATGCATCATGAAACTGCTCATGACCTCTGGTTGCTCTGAAAGAACAATTTGGAGGAACTAATGAGGTCTTGGCAAACAATAGAGAGATCCTTGCCTAGCAATATGAGACATTCTCTCATAGAAAGGGTGAGTCACTGACTCAACAGTTTGAGCAATTTTCCTCTTTGATATCTGAGTTGAAAATGGTTAAACATAATATACAAACAGTCAGATGAACACAATTCCTCAGATCCCTGCCTGAGAGATGGGACACATATATTATTGTCCTACGCTCCAGTGCAAATCTGGATAATCTATCTCTCACCCCACTTCATGGAAACTGTTAACATTTGAAAGAGAGATAGAACAGAAAAGGAAACAGCTTCATCTAGGAAGCTCACTGATTATTTTGTACCAGGGAATACTGCTCTAGTCGGTCATGAGTCAGAATATGCTGCATCAGAAAGTTCTTATGATGAGCATATAGATTTCTCTTCAAACAGTGTGATCCTGCTTTTGTTTGGTGTTGATAGTAATTTCCGGGTGTAGTAGTGATAATTTTGTGCTTTTGGATGGATGATTTGAAAGGAATTGCGATGTGGAAGAGATGGATATTTGAGCCAAATGGCATTAATCAATATCAGATCTCAAAAATTTTACAAAAGGGCAGGTAGAAAATTTCCTGGTCTCTCTGGAAAAACCAAAGTTGGTTTTGACAAGAGCAAGTTGAGGTGTCACAAGTGCCATAGACTTGGACATTTTGCAAGAGAGTGTAGATCATCTGGATCTAACTTTTCTGCACCCTTTGTGACCTTTCCATGCAATAGCTCACAAACAAAGGGCAACACTCTACCAGTTCTAGTCATCATTCACAAATTCAATCATCTCCTGCAATTTTGTCCCTCAAGGTCAAATGCCATATCCTTATCCCTATTTTTACATGCCTCAGTCTAGTCAGATTCTGGTACCCACATAGCTCAACAACCACATGTCCTACCTGTGCCTCAACCATCTCAATCAAATCAACAATCTCAATCTCAATCACATTAAAGCTTTTTCACACCTAGAGTTGTTGACTGGAGTAGCTTACCAGATGATCTTTCTGGTTATTCTGAATAAGTGTTTTCTGGTGCTGGTCAACATGGTGGTGAAAATCCTTTTGGAAATCTTGCTCTTATGGCCCTGGAGTCTACTGATGGTTCATGCTCAAATGCTTCATCATCACAGGTACCATAGGTATCTTCTGAGGCTAAGGCCAAGTGTGTTTTGAGTCATGCATAGCTGCTTTTGTCTCATTAGAGAAGCAAATGTAGCTTTAATTAATCAAAATCTTGACCTAGAGAAAGTGATTTCCAAAAGAAAATCTGAGTTTGAGTCTGTCTTAAAGGAAGAAGATGATGAGATTTACAAATTAAAATGCCAAATCACTGATGAAAAGGCAAAGGTAGAGTTCATTTTAGAGAATCATAAGAATATCAAGAGAACACTTGCAGCTACTCAAGTAGTGTGAACACTGGGTAACATCCTGGAAGGGGTTTGCAATGCCTATCAACAAGCAAACACCTCAAATATGAAGTTTGGGATTAGGTATAATCACACTGTACCTCCTACAGATTTTACTCCCAAGATAGAAGTAAAATCTGAAGGTGAAAGCAATTCCCGAACCACATCATCATGTGTCTCATCCTCAAGTGATAATCCAAAATCACAGGATGAAGTCAGTATTAGTACCTCAGGTAATCAATCTACTGATGGTCTCACTGGCTGATAAACACATGATCAAAGAAAAGCTGAGCACTTCAGGTGTTGTGTCACAAAGTATTCAAAGTACTAAAGGCCAAGTAACAACACCTGAAGAGCATTTCAAACCAAATGAAAACAAACATGGTTGGACAATTGTTGTAGAGTCTATTAGGAAATCCAAAAGTACTGATAGAAACTTTTGAAGAACAAATCTTCAGTTGTTACAAATCCTTCAGTACTTAACATAAGTACTGAGAAAGAAAGTACTGAAGATGTTAGGACCTATATTTGACCGAATACCTAGAGATTAACGTGTAAACCAGATCAAATAGTGCGGAAACCTATTTGATTGGTGATCCAATCAGTGAGAACACACGAAGAATCAATCAAGAATTGAAACTAACATTAGAAATCGATTGGGAATCTATCTAATGTGTTCTATGAACTTGGAGAACGATTGAGAGGTTCTGGACGGCTAGGGTATGTCTGGAATCGTAATTTATTGAGAGTCTCCTTTTTCACGAATTGAGTGTATTTATAGGTTGGTATTATTCAATCGTGCGACTGAACCATTAGTCTGGTTCAGTCGTGCGATTGAACCATGCGGTTGATTCATTCGTACGACTGAGTGTTCAGTCGTGCGACTGAGCCAATCTTATGTTACAATCGTACGACTAATAATCCAGTCTCCTGGTTCAGTCGTGCGACTAGTCAATCGTGTGAAGTTATTCATGCGTATGGTTCATTCGCATGAGCCATTCGCATGAGAACTTCACTAAGTTGAGTTTGAATGTTTTAATTAATATAACATAATGTGCAACCATTCAAACAATCATAAACCCAATCAATTCAATCACGACTCATTAACGAAATATTAAACATCACAAGTAACAAACAATTTATGTCATTTCATTAATCATACAAATTACATCATACTCAGACAGACAAGATTCATTACTTTTCAAATCATGATCTAGGGACATACATGCATCAACAAACTCCCCCTTGGACCTAGATCTATCTAATCTCTTGTCTTCTGCATAACCTCCTTATACTTCTTGTACTCTCCTCCTTAGTGACTCCTGCGTGAATCTCAACGCAAAACAAAGTCGTATAACGTTTTGGAACTGGAGGGCTTGTACAATGTCTTGTGTGTCATAGAATAGTGGCCACTTGTATAATGTATAGACATCATTAGCAAACAAGTTGGTTAGCCACATCAGGTCGAATACCCTGATAGTATCCATTTGGCCCTCTTTATTCAGAACTATGACAGCTTCAGCAGTTCTCCAATCATAGTACCACCATTTGAAGTGTGGAGTGAAGTCCTATGGCATTTCCCTGAGAGGGATTCTCAACATTGTGCGCGGAGGACTCCACTTCAACACAATCTTGGGCTTGCAGTACTGGCATCAACCTCAGACCTTCTTATATACCTCGTAGGCTGTTGTGGTCTGAAGTTAACCCATCTGGTGTGGTACTCCTTCTTCAGGGTAGCCTCGAACCAGCCTGACATTTTTCGTGGGTCAGCATACAGCAGCTTTAGCTTAGCCAACTGTTGAGCTCAAAACCAGGTAGAGTCTTCAGATCATGTGGAAATTTGAAGTACTCTATGCCCTATTCCCTCTTAACTGCATACGCGTTAAGGTCATCAAAATAAGCCCATGTAATAATCCTGCCTGACACCTTATAGTGTTTCTTGACTCTGTAGAGCTTGGTGTAGGCATCTTTCTTTGGTGCAGCACGCTGGGCTCTAACTTCTTCAAATAGGCAGCCCACTCAGCCTTTCGAATGTCTACGTCATCATTTGAGGCTTGAGCTATTCCTTCGGTCTTTCCTGTTTCCTGCTCCATCTTGTCTAGTACCTCAACATATCACTGACTAGGGACTCACCCAGATTGGGGACCACATTACCCTCGTTGTCAGCGTACTGAGGGTACTCTTCTGCAGTAATATCTTCAACCTCAACTTCATCAACGTCATTTAGTTCTTCATCACTGGTTGAATCAACTGTTGGAGCATCCTTGACAATTTCATCAGGATTGAGTCTGAACATCTCTGTCAGTTGCTCGTTAGATAGGTCATGAATTATTTCCCCTTCTTCAGGGGTATAACTCACAGACCTTCTTACAATCCTTGCAGTTCAAGAGTCATGGTTAGTTGAGTCTTGACCTGTTGAAGGGGAGCAATGTCAAACTCATCCCTTTGAAAGTTTGGATCTGTTTGATTTAAACATTCAACACATAAACCATTAGTAAGTAATCAAACAGAATTTTATCAACTTAATATATAAACATTCAACACACTTGTGTTTTCACTCCGTGATTCAAACACAAAATAAATAAATACATAAGAATCTAATCTGTACTTTTGTCTTGAATCCTGGGCTCGTCGCTCGGAGGAGCAGAAGTGGTAGATGGCTGATCCTGTCGATTTTTCGATCTTCGCTCTTGACCAGAAGCAGAGGCCGATGCAGCCGCATCCCCTCCTTCTGCTTCGTCATCATCATCTCTACCTTCTGTCCTTTCTTCCTCTGTCTCTTCTTCATCCTCATCATCTTCCTCATCGTCATCATCATCTTCATCATGACCATCTCCATCATCCCCATCACCCTCCTTTATCTTCAAAGGCTCATCCTTTGACCCCTTTAACCTCAGCATAATCGTCTTGTTGGTCGTCTCCAACTCCTCTATACGTGTGGCTGATTGGGCCTGCTGGTCCTGGAGTTGGGACATCTCGACTCTCCTAGCATCGATTAGCTGGATCTGCTGATCTATCACCCGAGCCTGCTCTGCCATCTGCTGAGACTAGGCAGCAGTCAGATCGGTCAACTGGCGAATCTGCGCTACTTTCTCTTCATCTGCAGCTAGCAGGCGCATCACCATACGGTTAAGCACCGACAGCTGCTCCTCTACCCCGATGTGAGGTAGAGTAGATCTATATACATGTGATGGCTGGGCTGAAGGTCCGGCATGATGTGAGGTGGTGGTGGTAGTAGCAGTGGTGAATATGGGTCGTAAGTAGTGTTGGTGATGTAGGTGTGTGATGGTATGGTGGTGGATGGGAAGGATACAGTGGTGGTAGGTAAGGTGGTGGCTGTGGTAGCAGTAGTGGATGTGGTGGCTGTGGTGATGGGTGGTATGTCAGTGGAGGTGGTAGTGGTGGCTGTGGTGATGGGTGGTATGTCAGTGGAGGTGGTAGTGGTGGCTGTGGTGGTGGAAGTAGTGGCAGCATGGTAACGAAGGTCAGGCGACACTTCTTCTTCTTCAGTCCGTGGGGTTGAGCCATCCTCTTCCTCCTAGTCCCGATGGAAGTGGATGCTCCCCCTGCAGCTTTGCCCACTGAACCCGGAGCATAGCTCGGGTCAGTCTCTCTCAGTGGAGTCCCGAGGGTGTTCACCAACCACCCTAAGCCCGTGTTCTGTGGGAACTACTTTGCTTCCCACAGTCCTAGTGAGGGCTCCTCATCTGACTCCTCCTCCTCCTGATCACCAACAATGAACTCCTGATGGAAACCGGCCGTCTCAGCAATCTCCGGCAGTGTCAGACCCCGGGAAATAACATCTGACTCAGTGCCTCTTTGTGTAGCAGGCATGTCATTCCCGGCGTTGCCGCTATCATCATCATTAGAATCCATATCTGGTAGGAGCAACTCTCATGATCGGAGTCGCTGTCATCATGCCATTTGCGTCTGCCAGGTGCCACATACCTCTCGTTGGCCAGGTGGCCAATCAGTCTCTTCACTTGGGGCTTTACCTGCTTTCCCCTGTAAACTCTCATCCTGCCCAGAGTAGTATCATCCATAATCTCTAAGGCCACTGCGTCATGATTATCTTTGGGCAACTGTGGCAGCTTCTCGTTGAAGACGAGCTGTAAGAATCTGGGGTACATACAAAACCCCTCTTTACCCTTGGCCTCCAAGTTCTCCACTAAGTAGGAGAATATCATGCTGGAAAAACTGAGGGGTGGTTCAGAACCAGTGCCACGTAGGCATTTTGAATCTGGTCTGAGAGGTCGTCAAACCCACCCCTCCTCGATGCAACACACTTGAGGATCACATGTGCTAAGTACTTGTACTGGGGGCTCAGGTTGCTCTTGTTGAGCACACCTGAGTTGATATCCCCAGCGTACTTTATCCTCAGGAAGCATCCTCTCACTGTCAACGGATGTAGTCTAGGAGATGATCAGTGTCGTCCCCAAACTCTAGGACCCTCTGAATGTCGGCAGCAGAGATCTTAATATCATGGCCCAATATAGAGCTCCTAATACAGTACGGCTCACGAAAGCGGTCCACCGAGGCATTCTCCCAGAATGCCTGATGGAGTGATCTATATGGCGTGCAAGGCGTGGAGATAGCCTTATGAATCCGAGACCGTCTCAGAAAGGCTATAATGTCAGTAAACTCGCCCCGTTCCTGGTGGTGTGATCCAAATGAGCACAGATGTTGTGCTTTGGATTTATGGACCACCTTTCTACCATTTACCTGAAACACACAACATAGAACCATTAGTACATAAGACATGAAAAATTATGTTCTAAGTGTAAAGTTGAAAGTCATTCTGATTCATTCGTGCGAATGAATCATGCGACTGAAGTCAGTCGTCTGTTCTTTCATGCGACTGGACTCATTCTGGTCAATGTGACATGCGATTGGGTTCAGTCTGCTGACTGAGTCTGCGAATGGTTCAGTCGGCCGACTGAGATCAATCGTATGGTTCATTCGGCCGAATGACCCAATCGCCAGATTCAATCGTGCGATTGAAGTTCATCCGGACGACCAGTCGCCTGTCTCAGTTGTTCAGTCGCCTGTGGTTCGAGTCTTGATCAATACAAGTGATTTAACATGGATTACCGGTTCAATATACTCGCATTCTTGTTACTAATAACCTATTAATCTTAATTTTAACATTTTGCATAGTTTAAGTAGGTTATTAGGTCGCGTTCTGTCTGTTTCTTGTTTTCGTTCGAATATTCACCACATTATGGTTAATCCTTCTGATTTCAATGAAACAAGACTTTAATCTACCTGTATAATGAATGGCGAACGTTAGTGAATCAAAAGCAATGATAAACTAGGCTAATAAAATTTTGGCAGTGTAATGGTAGGGAGTGCGATTTAAGGGCGATTTGGGAGTGATGAGTGAAATGCGATCGACAGAGCCCTTTAAATACTGAAGCTGGGCTCAGTCGGCCGACTGGCCTCAGTCTCCCAGTTCATTCGGGCGACTCAGGCTCAATCGTACGATTAGCCCAACCAGTCGCATGCACTTGACCGACTGAGATTCAGTCGGTCGACTGGCTCAGTCGTGCCTTTCATTCGCATGTTCAGTTGACCGAATGAGTTTCAATCGTCGACTGACTCATTCACCCTCTTCCAATCGGTCGAATGGGCTATTCTGATGAGCCATTCGTGTTAGTGGAAGCCATTCGCATGGTTAGTCCATTCTCATGGTCCAATCGTGCGAATGGGTCACACTTAGTTAATTTTCTGCCATTTATACCAATTTACATTTAAGCCCTTTTAAATTAATTGAAATTAATGTTATGAGCCTTTGATCATCTCAGACATGATCATTTTATTTTGAAAACATTTGATCACCTCAGACGTGATCCTTTTAAACACTTTAGTCACCTCAGACATGACCCTTTTAAAAACACTTTGTCACCTCAAACGTGACTATTTTAAACTTTCAAAGCACATATGGTCATCTTAGACATGACCCTTTTAGTGATTTGATTCCTTCTGATTTTCCTGATGTAGCCCGACACACGCCTACAATTAAATTAAAACCAACTAACTAATTTAAAACCTTAAACTAATTTCATAAACAAACTTATTTTTGGCTTTTTGTGAGAGATAAATCCAGAGATTGATATCTACGGGATTTGGTTCGGGAGTAGACAGCTTCAACTTAGATTGATCATATCTGGACCAATTCAATTTTGGAATCATACAGGTAAGTCAAATCATTTGGGACTTGTTATTAAAACTTTTTGATGCTTAAATTCTCGGTGTTCATCCAGAGTCGTTAGCAACTTAAGGAAATCATACTGGAACTCTTAGATTTTCACATTGATTTGAACTCTTGAGAATGTAGCCACTAAGATTTTCAGTATTTTGTCCACTTAAATCCATACACAGACTTTTGACGCAGACTGGTGACTGATTTAGGTTTAATTATTTCAACTAACATTTGTGGATCCCACACTTATATGGTAATCAACATTCCTCAGAAGCTTTTGAGCGGTCTATGGGTATTATTACAAGAGAGACTATTCTTAGAGCTTTCAAAGAGAAGCCTGTCCTCAGTTCAGTGCCATCGCATAGCAGAGGCGGCAAACAACAATGAATTCTAGAATATCTAGGTTATGCTTATCCTCAGGTCAGTGCCATCGCACAGCAGAGAGGCACACAACCTATCTCCTTGTTAGAGCAGCTTATTTTATTTTACACAATGTGCACCAACAACATAAGTCATTAGCTTTATTGCATTTGTCTTTCATTTTTTTCTTGCTTTGCTCTAATTATGGTCATCCGCACACATTTTGGCATTTAAATGCTCATTACCCCTTATTGGAATATATTTGATTGTGTTAACCAGTGATAAGATGGAAGCCCACAGTCAGTTGAACAACTTAGTTTGATCTTGAGATCACCAATCAGGTCTAATTGTCTATTGTGTTGAATCTACCAACATATCATTTGTGGTCTAGCAGCCTCTAAGTCTACTTTCTTTGTGTCACCTTAGGAGTTGCCAGTTTTCTATCATCTTCCCTTTTTATATTGCTTAGACTACACAGACTTATACTTTGAACTTTTGCATCCTTTCAAAACTTAAATTTTTAAAGTCCCTCTTGATTTGTTCCTGTGTACTATCATTTTCCAAAGGTATTGAATCGGTATCACAGACACAATCTACCTTATTTCAGCTAGTTACCCCTTCTCCCTCATTTTTTTTGTTATGTTAACTTGCTGACATATTCTCCCCCTAAAATACTAAAATCATTTCTGGTTAATTATTTTTGGATTTTAATAAACAACAAAATAACATGAGTTTAAATATAACAGACGAAAATGAAACAGATAACATAAAATAAAATAAACTTTAACTAAACTACATCGGACTACACATTATTATCATCAGGAATTACCTCACTTTTCTTTTTAACGCCGTTGACCTCTAGCAAATATTGAAAACGTGGTTTATCAAAGGCTTTAGTATAGAGTCAGCGTTTGAAAATCAGTATTAATATTAACCACATCAATAAGTTCTTTTCAAAACAGTCTCTTATGAAGTGGTATTTAATACCGATGTGTTTGGTCTTAGGATGTTGAACCGGATTTTTAGTTACTGCAATTGCAGCAGAGTTATCAACAAAAATAGGAGTAGATAAGAATTTTAAACCGTAATCCCGCATTTTCTGTTGAATCCAAATGATTTGTGAACAGCAACTTGCAGCAGCAACATATTCGGCTTCACAGGTTGACAATGCAACCGATGTCTGCTTCTTACACTGCCAGGTAACTAATCTTCTCCCAAGAATTGACACCCGCTGATGTAGACTTGTAGTTCATCTTGCATCCCCCATAATCCGAGTCACTATACGTGGTAAGCTCAAAGTCATCATCATGAGGATACCACAATCCAAGTGTGGGTGTACCCTTAATAACGAAAAATCCTCTTGACCCCGATCAGATGGTTGACCTTTGGTTTAGCCTGATATCTAGAACATAGACATGTAGCATACATAATATCAGGTCTTGAGGCAGTGAGATACATGAGGGATCCAATCATTCCTCGGTACATAGTGGCATCTACAAGATCTCCATTTCATCAGGTGCTATATCATGATTCGTAGCAAGTGGAGTCCCAGCAGTAGAAGCATTCTCCATGTCAAAGCGACTGAGAATGTCTCCTACATACTTGGTCTGATGTAGAAAGATCCCATTAGGTGTTTGATCCACTTGTAACTCGAGAAAGACTTCATCTCCCCCATAGCACTCATCTCAAACTCTTTCTTCATCACTGCTTCAAACTCTTTGCATAACTCTTCGTTCTTTGACCCGAAGATTATGTCATCAACATATATCTGTACAAGCAGTAGGTCGCCATCCTTTTCTTTAATAAATAGTGTACAGTCAATGACTCCCCTGCGAAAGCCGTGTTTCACAAGATGAGTCGAGAGTTTCTCATACCAAGCTCGAGGAGCTTGATGAAGCCCATATAAAGCTTTGTCGAGCTTGTAAACTCTATCCCGATGATAGGGTCTTCAAATCCCTCGGGTTGACTTACATAGACTGTTTCCCTGATTTCCCCATGAAGGAATGCACTCTTCACATCTAATTGGTAGACTTTAATCTTCATGTACGATGCATAGGCAAGGAATACGAATAGCTTCCATCCTTGCCACGGGTGCAAACACCTCATTATAGTCAATCCCCTCGACTTGGCGAAAACCTTGAACCACCAGTCGAGCTTTGTTCCTGATAATGACTCCTTGGTCATCCTTCTTGCATTTTAGTACCCATTTGGTGCCAATGACTTTAGCACCTTTAGGTCTATCAACCAAAGTCCATACACCTAACTTCTTAACTGCAGAAGTTCTTCTTGCATGGTACTCACCCACGCCTCATCATTTAGTGCTTCACTGATATATTTTGGCTCAACCTGCAAAACAAACATCGATAAGCACCATCATGAATGTAACCTTTCTCCATAACTGAGGCGTAATCAGCTGAGTATAGCTGATTTCGGGTTTGTACTCCTGATCCGACATCCCCAATAACATTGTCAAGGGGATGATAGATGTTTAGTCGTGATCCTGGAGTAGTAGGCACAGCCACCTCAGAACCGAGATTGTGAACATTTTGTTCTGCATCTGAGGAAGATGGAGTTTGAGGTTCCGAAGTCAAAGTGCATCACTCATGGATGCTTGTGGACTTTCAGGAACTGGAACCTTTTCCTATGACTGTTCTGGTCATCTGCTTCAGTTTCATCTTCAGAGGAGGAGTCATTGTCATCGACTACCCCCCTGACTGAGTAGATGATTCTCCCTGGGTGCTAGATGGTGTATTTAGAATATCATACATCATCATAGTAGCTAACTGATCATTCGAGGGAGAGAGAGGGATGTTGAAGGATTTGAAGAATCCATCATAATCGAAGAAGTATGCAGGTCCTTTGCCTGTAGGTGGTGTGGTATATCTCTGAACGTCGACATTACACCACACTTCTACAAGACCCGTTGAGTTATTGTAAACTCGCTGTTCGGTATGTTGTATCCTAGAAAAATTCCTTCATCTGCCTTCTCGCTGAATTTGCTTCTTGTGTCTTCTTCAGAAGTGTACACGACGCGCCAAAAGGTTCAAGATACTCCAAATTCGGTTTGCGTCTTTGTAGTAGCTCATAACATGTCTTTCCGTGGCGCTTGACTATTAGGACTCGATTCAGTGTATAACACGCATTTGCCACCGCCTCATTCCAGAATTGGATAGGCAGTTTCGAGTCTGCCAGCATAGTCCGTGCTGTCTCTATCAAAAACCTGTTGTTTTCTCTCAACAACGCCATTCATCTGAAGTGTGTAAGCAGAAGTGAATTGATGCACAATTCCCTTTTCTTGCAGTATGCCTCCATCCCTTGATTCTTGAATTCTGTCCGTTGTCTGAGCGTACTTGTCTAACTTTTAGCTTGTAGAGAGATTCCAGTGTGGTACTAATTCCTTGAATGTCTCCAATGTTTCTGATTGGATTTCAGAAACATTACCCAAGTGAACCTTGAGTAGTCATCAGTGACCACAAAACAGTACACGTCGCCTGCAATGCTCCTTGTACTAACTGGACCAAACAGATCCATGTGAAGAAGCTTAAGAGGAAGTTCTATTGAATGAACTTTCTTTTCCTTATGAGACTTCTTTGTCTGTTTGCCTTTCTTGCAAGCTACACAAAAGTCAGGAAGTTGGAAGTTCTTGACATTTACTCCTCTCACTAAATCCTTCTGAATCAAATGATTCATCTTCCTTTGACTAATGTGTCCCATTCTCCTATGCCAGGAGATTGAATCCTTCTCAGTAGCTTTAGATAGAAAGCACTGAACCTCATGATCCGTTGTAGTAGCTGTTGACAGATCCAAGACATAAAGGTCTTTATATCTTGAAGCAGTCATTAGAACTTGGTCCTCTGGGATCATATATTCTTTCTTCAGCATGTAACACTTCTTGTTGTCGAAGATGACTTTAAATCCTTTATCACTGATTTGGGAAATAGAAAGTAAGTTGTTCTGAAGTTGTTGAACGTAGTTCACCTTATCAAACTTAACTTTCTGATTTCCCACTTCTCCCTGAGCTGTGATATAGCCTCCTTTGTTTCCTGCAAAGGAAACATACCCTCCTTTTATTTGTTTGACATTTGATAAAAGGGCTCTATTTCCTGTCATGTGCCTGGATGCTCCGCTGTCTATAATCCACGTGTTAGTCTCAGCACTGTATCGAACACCCTGCACATACAAAGTAAATGAATTAGTTTAGGTTAGGAACCCAAGCTTTTACTGTATTGGGTTTCCAGAGGCATCACACATCATAAACTCACCCATTGACCCTTAGAGGGTGAGGGTAGCTCAGGTTCCTTCTTGTCATCAGTATCAGACATGTAGGTTGACTTTTCTTTCCATAAGCCAGATTTGTGCAATGCCTGTTTATGATAAACAGTCGTATGGATTACAGGTTGGACTTTAGGTTCACTAGCTCTTCTAGGTGGAGTTAGAGAACTCCTATTAAAAGACCTAGGTCTAGAGTCCTGAAGATCAATCTTCTTCCTAGGTGTCTGATAGAAAGGACAATAGGAAGCAATGTGTCCACATTCTCCACAGTTGTAGCATGACCTGCTATCAACTTTATGAGTAGACTTTCTTTGTGGAGAAGTGTGTGACACTCTAGTAACATCAATCACTTTAGTTTTGACTCTTGTATGTTTGATGTTTTCTCTGGTTTAACAAAATTCACTGTTTTAACCTGTTTAACATGTTCACTTTTTGGTTAACTGGTTTTTGACTTGAAGCATGTGAGAAAGTAACATTTGAAGTCCTTTTAGGTTCTGATTTTACTCTGTTTGACCCTGACTTTAAGTTAACTTTTTCAAATTCATTTTCCAGATTAACACAAGGCAATTTACCCTTTGCCTTTGAAGTGGCCTCTTTTGTTTCTGTCCAGATTCAGTAGATGAACATGAGGTGTCTGGATAAGTAATAAGAGGAGTAATCACCACATGATCCTTGATGGGGTTATTATTTACTGGTCTAGACTTAGTGTTCATCAAGGTCTCAGGTGGTGGTGGAACCACTTTGTAGCCTAATCCCTCCCCGTTATTCCTTTCTCTCACTAAGTGTTGAACTATGTGTGAAGAACTAGTCCAACTATGCAGTTTCTGTTTTAATGAATTAACTTCTACTTCTAGAACTGCCTTTTGCTTCTTAGTTTCTTCTAGGGAGTTTAGATAGTACCTAATGTCATTTGCTTGGTTAAAGGCCACTACTTCGGTTTCCCTAAGTTGTTTAGTCAATAGGTCAATCTTTTCTTTATAACTATGCTCATTTTGTTTTAGTACTCTATTAGCCTCAGTGCACAGTCGTAAATCTTTTACTAAGTTATCATTATGATCTAATAACCTAGCAAATTTTTCATCTATGCTATTCCTAAAAGTATCACAATCAAAACAAGCATGATTATTAAACATTTGGTCAGTAGTACTTACCTGAGTTGGTTCAGAAGAGTTAGCCATCAGTGCAGCATCAGATGTCTCTGGTTCTGGTGATTCTGACTTTTCTGTCTCTGACGTGGAAATCTCCTCATTTGGCTTGTAACTAACCTCGGCTGCAGTTGTTTCTTCACTATGTGACATTGCTATCTCAACTGCTAGATCACCTTCACTCGCAGAATCATCATCAATATCCTCAACACTGGCAATGTTAGATTCTCCTGGTGAGACAAACCTAAAACTCCAATCCTGTCCTTTCATCATGAGCAGTCAAGGCTTTTGGATCCTTGTTTGATGAAGTAGAACTGGAGGCTTGCTTGTCTTGGCGAGTAAAGGACGAGAACGGGTTCCCATTACCCGTCTTCTTTGGCTTGACACATTCTCTTTTGAAGTGCCCCTTCTCTCCACAGTTGAAGCAGGTCACTTTGCTCTTGTCAAAGCCAAATGTGTATCCTTAGTAGCTATCAAGTTCTGTCCAGTCTTCTTAACAAACTTCTTTGCCCTTCGGACAGCGCTAGCTAAGCCCCACATTATATCCATCCTCTCAAGCTCCATTTCATCCACCTGCTCGTAGTCCTCATCTGCCAGATGGCAGTTTCCAATCTTCCCGGCAACAAGTCCATCATATGAATGAACCACTGCTGCTAAAAGATCCATATGCTCTCGAGCTACTTCTACGGTCACATTACCGAGGTTCTCGATCTTCAGTTTGGTAGCACTTGCTTCTGATCCAATATAATGGGTACATGACGACCCAGACGTGTCTGATCCAGAAGGAGAAGCATGTGAAGGACCTGACGAGCTAGACACAAAAGCAGTCTGGAGTGGTGCTCCAGATGTCTTAGCTTGAGGCGTGGCGTTGTATAAAGCTGGATTTTGTGTGTACGAAGACTTCTGAGCTCTATACTTCATCCTTAGTGCTTCTTCTCGCAACTTAAGAATGAAGTCATTTATATCCAGCTTTACAAGCATTCCATTCTGTCTCAGGTTAGACACGAATGTAGCCCACTTATCAGGCAATCCGTCTGCGAAGTTGCTTACTTTCTCTTCCATAGTCGTTTCCACTCCATGTGTATGCAATTCGCTCATCAAGTGGTAGAATCTGTCTATGACTTCGTCTAAACTTTCATTACCAATCGATTAGAAGTTATCGAATTCCTTCTTTAACTCCTTCCTTGATTGCCTTCAATGACGCATTCCCATCATATCTCTTCTCTAGCTCGTCCCACAGTTTCTTGGACTGCTTGTTCTCTGAATACTGGTGGAATATGTCTTTGGGGATAGACTGAGTGATCAATGCATAAACTCTTTTCTCTGCATTGTACTTTATTTTCTGTGTGTCTGTCATCCCGCTTAATGTTAGCTTAACTCCATCATCTCCCACCGGTGTACTATAACCGATCTCAATGGCTTCCACAATTTAGGATCTACTCATTAAGGTAGATCTCAAAACGTTGTTTCCAGTGGGGAAACTCATCTAAAGTCAAAAGCTTTGGTGGTTTATTGTGATTACCCACCTCACTCTCAAGCAACAGCAGGTTCTGTATCCTTGAGTCCTTCCCAGCAGTAAAGGCTGACATCTGATCTTCCATGACTAATAAACTTAGAATCTAATCAAACAAACTTTCACTGATGCGACTGAAGGATGGAATGATCTAATCGTGCGTATGAACTCTGCGACTGTTCAATCGTGCGGCTGAACTGGGCGATTGGTTTAGTCGGGCGAATGAATCTGGTGCGTATGAGCTATGCGAACGAACGGTTCAGTCGGCCGAATGAGGGTGAGACTATGTCAATCGTGTGTATGAGCAATGCGAATGGAGTCCAGTCGTGCGAATGAGTCACTCGTGCGACTGAAGCTGCTGTGTTTTGCGAAAATTTCTAGGTTTGACGGGTTTCAGCCGTAAAGATTCGAAATTTCACAAGTTCTAATCGCCTAAGTCCGTAGAAACCAAACTTCGATGAGCAGGGAACTTCCAAGATCACTTTTGATGCCAAAGATTGCGTTTTTAGTGCAAAAACACAAACTTTTATGCAATCTTGATTGAATCAACACGTAATCAAGAGTCAAAGCTCTGATACCACTTGTTAGGACTTGGTATTTGACCGAAATACCTAGAGATTAACGTGTAAACCAGATCAAATAGTGCGGAAACCTATTTGATTGGCGATCCAATCAGTGAGAACACACGAAGAATCAATCAAGAATTGAAACTAATGTTAGAAATCGATTGGGAATCGATCTAATGTGTTCTATGAACTTGGAGAACGAATTGAGATGTTCTGGATGGCTAGGGTACGTCTGGAATCGTAATTTATTGAGAGTCCCCTTTTTCACGAATTGAGTTGTATTTATAGGTTGGTATTATTCAATCGTACGACTGAACCATTAGTCTGGTTCAGTCGTTCGATTGAACCATGCGGTTGATTCATTCGTACGACTGAGTGTTCAGTCGTGCGACTGAGCCAATCTTATGTTACAATCATACAACTATCCAGTGTCCTGGTTCAGTCGTGCGACTAAGTCAATCGTGTGAAGTTATTCATGCGTATGGTTCATTCGCATGAGCCATTCGCATGAGAACTTCATTAAGTTAAGTTGAATGTTTTAATTAATATAACATAATGTGCAACCATTCAACAATCATAAACCCAATCAATTCAATCACGACTCATTAACGAAATATTAAACATCACAAGTAACAAACAATTTATGTCATTTCATTAATCAATACAAATTACATCATACTCAGACAGACAAGATTCATTACTTTTCAAATCATGATCTAGGGACATACATGCATCAACAGAAGAACACACCTTCAGTAGTTTCATCTTCTTCAGCAGTTGAACAACAGAAGATGAAGAAAAAGCCATGTGAAATATGTGGTCTATTCAATCATCTCACTAATGAATGTTGGTATAGAAAGGGTTCCAATTCAACAAAGATAAAATCATTAAAAAGAAAATTACTAAAATGAAAGATGAATTTGAAACTAAGTTTGTGCCACAATCATCTCAATCTGATAACCCAAAGTTCTTACAAAAAACTAAAAAAAGAAGGAAGGGGTTATCATAAAACAGCTAAAAATATTCCTCATGGAATATCAAAACACCAGACTAAGTCTGCGTCTTTCAAAAAGGAGGACATGGTGAGTCACAAGAACCAATCAAAAACAAGTACTGATGTGTCTGCTGAACTGAAGGCTTTAACAACCAATCAGACACAACTTGTTATGATGGTCAACATCTATTGGGGAGAGTTAACCAAATAGATGTACCTGTGATTAAACCACTGAAAAGAAAAAATAAGCCAAAATCAAAGGAATCCTTTTCAGCACCATCTCCACCTTCAAGGCTGTTAATCATGACAAATCAGTTAGTATAAAATCTGTTGATGAGAACAGACCCAAAACCAAAATGGTTTGGGTCTCAACAACTAACTAGTTTGTTGTGACAAATGCAGGGTTCTTCAGCATGCCATAGAAGCATCTGGTATGTGGACAGTGGAGGATCTATGCATATGATAGGGAGCAGTTCTCTTCTTCATGACTACTCTCAAGGAAAGAAGGGATTTGTATCTTTTGGTAATGATGCTAAGGGTACATCATCGGCAAAGGCTTTGTGTCAAATGGTGAGATAAGATTTGATGATGTTAACCATGTGAAGAATCTCAAGTACAACTTGTTGAGTGTCAGTCAAATGTGTGATAAAGGGCATGTTGCACTTTCACCAGTCAGAACTGTCGGATTCTGTCTTCCAATGTTTTAAGAATGATTGACAAGATATTGGATGAATATACTATCCTGAAGGCCAACAAGATTGGAAGAGTATATGCCTTAGACTTATCAAAGAAAATTGATCTAAAAGGCCATCCATGTCTGTTCTCCAAGGCCTCTCCTCAGGAATCTGAACTATGGCATAGAAGGCTTGGTCATGTGAATCTTAAAAACATGAACCAGCTTATCCATCATGGTTTAGTGAGAGGCCTGCCATTAAAGGAGTTCAAATGTGATGACAACAGTTCTGCTTGTTTAAAAGGAAAGCAACACAAAGTATCATTCCCTCCAATAGAAGAACCAAAGTCCAATGCCTGCTTGTAATTACTGCATATGGATCTTTTTGGTCCAGTAAGAGTGATGAGCATGGCAAAGAAAAAATACTGTCTGGTAATTGTGGATGATTATTCCAAATTGTATGGACCTTCTTCTTACATTCAAAAGATGAGGGTGGTCAAATCATCATCTACTTTGTGTTGTATGTGGAAAAGCAGTACTCCCTTCCAGTCAAGTGTGTGAGGAGTGATAATGGCACAGAATTTAGAAACCACACACTTGATGAATTCTATTTATCTAAGGGAATCAAGAGGCAGTATAGCATTCCAAGAACTCCTGAACAAAATGGAATGGTGGAGAGAAAGAACAGGACCCTTATTGAAGCCGCAAGGTCAATGTTGGCTGATTCTGGTTTGCCACTAACCTTTTGGGCTGAAGCTGTCAACATAGCTTGCTATGTGCAAAATAGAGTGTTAGTAAATCAGAGGTTGATGAAGACTCCTTATGAAGTGTTACATCATATGGCTCCTCTGATTTCCTTTTTAGAGCATTTAGGTGTCCCTGTTACATTCTTAACACAAAGGATCCACTTTAGAAGTTTGAATCAAAGGTGGATGCAGGGTACTTTGTTGGGTATTCATCTATTTGCAAGGCATACAGAGTTTTTAATTGCAGAACAAAGATTATTGAAGAAACCTTGCATGCAAAGTTTAATGAATCTCTAAAGGACAAAATTCCACAAAACCTTGTGGAGTTATTTGATTTGGACATACTGCAATATGTTCCTTATCAGCCTCCAGCTGTTACAGATTCTGTGAATCCATCATCTCCTGCAACTAGTCATCCATCTGATGGTACAATTGCAAGGTTTAGTGATCACCTGCCTGAGTCTACTAACCTTGATGTTGCTGTAGCTTCAGCAGTTCCATCCACAACAAATGCTGATGAGATCTCTGATTCTTCTACTTCATTTGAACTGCCATCTCATTCTAGGTTTCAAGAGTCTGGATCAACATCTGTTGCTGCTGAATCTCCTACAAACACTTGCACAGATCTTATTGAGTACCAAGAACTGAAAAATCACCCTATGTCTCAGATCATTGGTGACATCAATGCTGGTGTCTCAACTAGAAGTCAATTGTCCAATTTCTGCTTTTATGCTCTCTTCATCGGTCAACAAGAGCCAAAGAACTATCATATTGCATTAAGAGACAATGGATGGGTTGAAGCCATGCAACTTGAGCTTCTTCAGTTTCAAAAGCAGCAAGTGTGGGACTGGTTTCTCTACCCCAAGGTAAGTGTGCAATAGGCACTAAATGGGTGTTTAGGAATAAAATTGATGAAAAAGGTCAAATTGTCAAGAACAAGGCCAGACTAGTTGTACAGGGGTTTCACAAGAAGAAGGTATTGATTATGATGAAACCTTTGCCCCTGTAGCCTGGAGGCAATCAGATGTTCTTAGCTTATGCTGCTTTCCATAATCTTAAAGTTTTTCAAATGGATGTCAAAAGTGCATTCTTATATGGTAAAATAAAAGAAGAAGTTTATGTGTGTCAACCACCAGGTTTTGAAGATCATAAACATCCAGATTGGGTGTATAAGCTTGAAAGGCTCTTTATGGGTAAAACAAGCTCCCAGAGCCTGGTATGAAACATGGTCTAACTTTCTTCT
The DNA here is from genome assembly GCA_025506515.1 of Flaveria trinervia. NCBI lineage: Eukaryota > Viridiplantae > Streptophyta > Magnoliopsida > Asterales > Asteraceae > Flaveria > Flaveria trinervia. The sequence goes on along the minus strand of JACCIX010000354.1, from coordinate 122,707 downwards.
TCGAAATAATTTCACTAGAGGCCCATAGATAAAACTTTGTTCATAAGAAAGTAGGCATGATAAGCTCTTGTTCAAATTTATGTAGATATATTATATTGGACCAAAAGAACCAATGAGCCGGATCAGAAAACCTTAAGTCCCACAGACATCACAACAACTGCTGAAGTCCACAACAGCTGAAGACAAAGTCTGAAGACAAGTGCTGAAGACAAAGTCTGAAGACAAGTGTTGAAGACAAAGTCTGAAGACACAAGTGCTAAAGACAAAGTCTGACACAAGTGCTGAAGACAAAGTCTGAAGAAGTGCTGAAGACAAAGTCTGAAGACACAAGTGCTAAAGACAAAGTCTGAAGACACAAGTGCTGAAGACAAAGTCTGAAGACACAAGTGCTAAAGACAAAGTCTGAAAACACAAGTGCTGAAGACCAAGTATCAGACGTTGTCACAACAGCTGAAGAGGTCTTCTTCAGTAGTTGTGACGGGTTTCTTTCAATAGTTTTATGTTTTTCTTTCAGTAGTTTGTTAAAACGACTGAAGAGCTTGTTCTTCAGACGTTGTAGTTTCAGTAGTTTCGTATCAGTAGTTTTATGTTTTATACTTAGCACTCTGATATGTTCTCAGTAGTTGTGAACATTTCAGTAGTTTGTTAAGTTTTAGTTATTTTTGTAATAAATCTGCCAGATGTCACTATCCCGTGATATCAGCAGTGATTGCACTCTATATAAGGAGTGTCAACCTAATTGTAATCGGTGAATGATTGAGCAGAAACATTTGATATTATTGAAACATTCCTTTTCACAGAAATATATTCTCTCGTTACAACCGTATTTGTTCTTAATGCATACGAATATCAAATTCTTGCTATAATTTGTCTAATTCTTGTTCTTATTCCGCTACGTTACACTCTAATCCATCAAACTTGTGATCACTGATCCTGTCAAATGGTATCAGAGCTGGTTAATCATTGATCGATCTAATAATTGATCATTGAAACTGCTATCCAAGATCCAAGTTTGATTGAATTAGCATTTTCAAGAAACGGTTATAGAGATTGAATTTTCTGTGTTTTTGGTCATTCATCCTGAGATTTATTCTTAGTTTTCATTGAGTTTGTTGTGGTCTGTGTAAAATCTTTTAAAAGCTTGAATTATTAAATGTATTTGGACCTAAAATGACTACTCCTTCCAATGATCCTCACAATACTGGTTCCTCAACCAAGCCTCCGATGCTGGTTAGGAATGAGTACAACATATGGCAACGACGAATGCTCCATCACCTGTCTGTTAACAGCTCAGGTTGTTGGACATCAGTGGTACATGGTCCACACAAGCCTGTGGTGAATAACCCAGAAACCAATCAGATGGTTCTGAAGAGGAGGGAGCAATACTCAGATGAGGATAAGAAATTGTTTGAGATTGATGCAAAAGCCCATGGAGTTCTGGCCATGGCACTGCCCAATGAAATCTATTCTGGGCTAATGCATTATGAAACTGCCCATGACCTCTGGAATGCCTTGAAAGAACAATTTGGAGGAACAGATGAGGTCTTGGCAAATAATAGAGAAATCCTTGCCCAACAATATGAGACATTCTCTCATAGGAAGGGTGAGACACTGACTCAACAGTTTGAGCGGTTCTCTTGTTTGATCTCTGAATTAAAAAGGTCAAACATGAGTACACAAATAGCCAGATGAATAACAGATTTCTCAGATCACTGCCTGAGAGATGGGACACATATACTATTGTCCTACGCTCCAGTGCAAATTTAGACAAACTATCTCTCACCCAACTCCATGGGAAATTGCTCACATTTGAGAGAGAGATAGACAGAAACGAAAACTGTCATCATCTGGAAAGCTCACTGATGATTTTATACCAGGAAACACCGCCTTGGTAAGTCATGAGTCAGAGTATGCAGGATCAGAATGCCACTATGATGAGCATATTGATTTCACCTCAAACAATTCTAATCATGCCTTTGTGAGTGTTGATTGTCATTCTGGTAATAATAGTGACAATCTATGCTTTATCATGGATGATTTGAAGGGCATTGCTGATGATGATTTAGAAGAGATGGATATTTTGAGCCAAATGGCCTTGATCAATATCAGATCTCAAAAATTCTACAAGAGAACTGGCAGGAAATTTCCTGGACTCTCTGACAAAACCAAAGTCGGTTTTGACAAGAGCAAGTTGAAGTGTCACAAATGCCACAGGCTTGGACACTTTGCAAGAGAGTGTAGATCAACTGGATCTAACACTTCTGCACCCTTTTTGACTTTTCCAAATAACAATTCACAATCCAAAGGGCAACATTTGCTGGTTCTAGTCATTCATCACACCCTCAATCTCCTGCATATTTTGTTCCTCAGGGTCAAATGCCATATCCTTATCCCTGCTATTATATGCCACAGTCAAATCAAGTTCAAGCTCCTATTGTACCACAATCTCAGCATGCACTACCAGAACCTCAACCATCTCCATCTCAATCACAACCTCATCACAGCTTCTTCACACCTGGAGTCGTTGACTGGAGTAGCTTACCTGATAACTTGTCTGGTCACACTGAGCAATACTATGCTGGTGCTAGTCAACATGGTGGTGAACACCCTTTGGAAATCTTGCTCTCATGGCCCTGGAGTCTACTGAGGTTCCTGTTCAAATGCATCATCTTCACAGGTAACTCAGGTATCTTCAGAGGCTAAAGCCAAGTTATGTTCTGAATCATGCATAGCTGCCTTTGTCTCTATTAGAGAGGCAAATGTAGCATTAATAAATCAAAAATTTGAGTTTGAGAAAACCATTTTCAAAAGAAAAGCTGAGTATGAGTCTGCTCTTAACAGTAAAAGTGATGAGATTTATAAGCTTAAATGCCAATTAAATGATGAAAAGGCCAAGCTAGAGGTTATTCTGGAAGACCACAGGAGTCTCAAAGAAAAACTTGCAGTGACCCAAGATGAGTGTGAACGCTGGGTCTCATCATGCAAGGGATTTGAAATGCTTCTTAGCAAGCAAACTGCTTCAAATGTGAAGTTTGGCATTGGTTACAATCCATACTGCTCCACCAACAGACTTTACTCCTAACTCCATAGTTAAGTCTGAAAGTGAAAGCAATCTCAAACCACATTATCGTGTGAGTCATCTCCAATGATAATCTAAGATCAGAGAATGAAACCAGTGTTAAGATCTCAACAAATAAATTGACTGATGGTCTAACTACTGAGACTCATATGAAGCTGAGTACTTCAGATGTTGTTCCTCAATGTACCCCAAGTACTGAAAGAGACCAACATCTGAAAAGCATTTCAAATCAGTTGAAATACAAGGACTAACAACTGCTGAGGAATCCATCAAACAGTCTATTAGGACGGATGGAAACAGTTGAATTACCAGTCTTCAGCTGTTACAAATCCTTTAGTACCTAGTACTGATAGGAGGAAAGTACTGAAGATCACACCTTAGTAGTTTCCACTCAGCAGTAAAGATGTCCAAGATGAAGAATAAACCATATGAAATTTGTGGTAAATTCAATTATCTATCTGATGAATGTTGGTACAAAAAGGGTTTAAAGCTCCAAAGGGATGAGCTCATTAAACTAGAAATAAATAAAATGAAAACTGAGTATGAGACCAAGTTTTTACCATAATCATCTCAACCTGATAAACCCAAGGCCTTACCCAAATCCACTAAGAAGGATACGGTTTATCAGAAGACAGCTGATATTGTTCCTCATGGTAAACATAAGACTAAGTCTGTGAAATCTAAGAAGGAGGAAATGGTGGGTCACAGGAACTCATCAAAAACAAGCTCTGGAGTGTCAAATGAACTGAAAGCTCGAGCTTCAAATCAGACACAGCTTGTTATGATGGTTCAGCATCTGTTGGGGAGAGTTAACCAACTTGAAGCCACTGTGACCAAACCACTGGAGAGGAATTCCAGGTCCAAATCTATTTCAGCACCATCTCCATCTTCATCAGCTGTTAATCATGAGAAACCAGCTATGGTTAAACCTGTTGATAAAGTCAGTCCCAAAACCAAAAAGGTTTGGGTCTCCAAAGCTAACTAGTTTCTTATGATTGTGCAGGGTTCTTCAGCATGCAAAGAAGCATCTGGTATGTGGATAGTGGAGGATCCATGCACATGACTGGGAGCAGCTCTCTTCTTCATGATTACTCTCAGGGAAAGAAGGGGTTTGTCTCATTTGGAAATGATGCTAAAGGTTACATCATTGGAAAGGGATTTGTGTCTAATGGAGATATTAGATTTGATGATGTCAACCATGTGGAGAATCTCAAATACAATCTGTTGAGTGTCAGTCAGATGTGTGACAAAGGACATGTTGCTCTTTTCACAAGCCAGAACTATAGGATTCTGTCTTCTAAGGTTCTGAGCCTGATTGACAAAGTACTGGATGATAATACACTCCTAAAGGCCAACAGGATAGGAAGAGTATATGCCTTGGATCTGTCAAAGAAAATTGAGTTAAGAGGCCATCCATGCTTGTTCTCCAAGGCCTCTCTCCAAGAACCTAAACTGTGGCATAGAAGGCTGGGTCATGTTAATCTCAAAAACATGAATCAGCTGATCCACAAGAGTTTAGTGAGAGGTCTTCCAATAAAGGAGTTCAATTATGATAAAATCTACACTGCATGCTTAAAAGGGAAACAACATAAAGTTTCATTCCCAACCATAGAAGAATCCAAGTCTAATGCCTGCTTACAACTACTGCACATGGATCTTTTTGGTCCTGTGAAGGTAATGAGTATGGCAAAGAAGAAATACTGTCTGGTAATTGTGGATGATTACTCTAGATATGTATGGACCTTCTTCTTGCATTCAAAGGATGAGGCTGCTCAGTCCATTATGAACTTTGTGTTACACGTTGAGAAGCAGTATTCCCTACCAGTTAAGTGTGTGAGGAGTGATAATGGTACTGAATTCAGAAACCACACTCTTGATGAGTTTTACTTGTCAAAGGGAATCAAGAGGCAGTATAGCATCCCAAGGACTCCAGAGCAAAATGGAGTAGTGGAGAGAAAGAACAGGACCCTCATTGAAGCTGCAAGGTCCATGTTGGCTGATTCTGGTCTACCACTGACTTTTGGGCTGAAGCTGTCAATACATCTTGCTATGTACAGAATAGAGTTCTAGTAAATCAGAGGTTGATGAAGACTCCTTATGAATTTCTTCATTATTGGCCCCTTTGATTTCATTCTTTAGAGCATTTGGGTATCCCTGTTACGTTCTCAACATAAAGGATCAACTCCAAAAGTTTGATTCTAAGGTGGATGCAGGGTATTTGTTGGGTATTCATCCACTTGCAAAGCTTATAGAGTATTCAACTGTCGGACAAAGATAGTTGAAGAAACCTTGCATGTGAAGTTCAATGAATCCCCTAAGGATACAATTCCACAAAACCCTGTGGAGTTGTTTGATCTGGACATTCTACAATATGTTCCTTATCAACCACCTGCTGTTGCAGATCATATGAATCCATCATCTTCTGTAGCTAGTCATCCATCTGGTGTTACTGATGATGATGATGATATCAGTAATCACCTTTTCAAGTTTAGTGATCAACTGTCTGATTCAGCTAGACCTGATGTTCCTGTAGCTTCAGTAGCACAATCCACAACAAATGCTGATGAGATTTCTATAACTTCAACTTCCTTTGAATTACCATCTACTGATTGGTTTCAAGGAAATGCTTCACCATCACCATTTGTTGCTGCTGAGCCTGCTACAAACACTTGCACAGACCTTATTGTGTACCAAGATCTGAAGAATCACCCTATGTCTCAAATCATTGGTGATATCAATGCTGGCGTTTCAACAAGAAGTCAATTGTCAAATTTCTGCTTCTATGCTCTCTTCATTAGTCAGCAAGAGCCAAAGAACTATCACATTGCTTTAAGGGACAATGGATGGGTTGAAGCCATGCAGCTTGAGCTTCTTCAGTTCAAGAAACAGCAAGTGTGGGAACTGGTTCCTCTACCTCCAGGTAAGTGTGCAATAGGCACAAATGGGTGTTTAGGAACAAAACTGATGAAAATGGGCTTATTGTTAAGAACAAGGCCAGACTGGTTGTACAGGGGTTTTCACAAGAGGAAGGTATTGACTATAAACCTTTGCCCCTGTAGCCAGACTGGAAGCAATTCGATTGTTTTTAGCTTATGCTGCTTATCACAACCTTAAAGTTTTTCAAATGGATGTCAAAAGTGCATTTTTGTATGGGAAAATTAAAGAAGAGGTTTATGTATGTCAACCACCAGGTTTTGAGGACAATAAACATCCTAATTGGGTGTATAAGCTTGATAAGGCTCTCTATGGGTTGAAACAAGCTCCTAGAGCCTGAATGAGACATTATCAAACTTTCTTCTCGAAAATAATTTCACTAGAGGCTCCATAGATAAGACTTTATTCATTAAGAAAGCTGGGCAGCATAATCTACTTGTTCAAATTTATGTAGATGATATTATTTTTGCATCCTCTGATCCACAGTTGTGTGATGCCTTACAAAGTTGATGCAAAAGAAGTTTGAAATGAGTGCCATGGGAGAATTACAGTTCTTTCTGGGTTTGCAAATCAAACAAAAGGCTGATGGAATTTTCATTCATCAGTCCAAATACACAAAAGATCTTTTGGAAAAGTTTGATTTACAAAAGTGTAAGCCCTGTTCTACTACCATGTGCAACACCACACAACTGGATACAGATCAGAAAGGTAAAGTGGTTGATGAAACACTTTACAGATGTATGATTGGGTCCTTGATGTACTTAACAGCTTCTAGACCAGATATTATGTTTGCTACATGTGTTTGTGCTAGATTTCAGGCTGCACCTAAGGAGTCTCATTTGATTGCGTCAAGAGGATCTTTAGATATCTGCAAGGCACTCCATCTCTAGGTTTATGGTATTCTACTAGACATTCTGGTAAATTAGTTGCTTTTTCTGACAGTGACTATGCAGGGTGTAAGTTGACAAGAAAGTCCACTTCTGGAAGATGCCAATTCTTAGGCGACTGCTTGATTTCTTGGCAGAGTAAGAAGCAGACCTCAGTTGCTACATCAACTGCTGAAGCAGAGTACATTGCTGTTGCAAGCTGTACATCTCAGGTACTCTGGCTTCAAAACCAATTATTGGATTATGGCATAACAGAGACTAAGACCCCATTGTTAATGGACAGCTCTTCAGCTCTTTGTATTGTCAAGAATCCTGTCCAGCACTCTAGGACTAAACATATTGAAATCAGACACCATTTTATTAGAATTGTTTTGAAAAAGGTCTGATTGATCCAAAATTTGTTCCTAGTGCTGATGAGCTTGCAGACATTTTCACTAAGCCCTTGGATAGCACAACTTTCCAAAACTAGTGTTAAGGCTGGTATGCTGCAGCTAGAATAAGAGACAACTACTGATGATCTCAACTCACAAGTACTGATGATCATTAGTTTATTATTGTCATATATATAAGTACTGAAGTTATTTTCCCTCCGGAAGTTTTCTTTAAACTACTAGAGCTTAACTTCTCAGTACTCAAGTACTTTATTTGATAAAACAATTGATGTAGTTACAACAGCTGAGGTAGCTATAACTACTGTTGTCAGAAATACAAATACGTACTGATGTCCTATGAAACATCTGAAAACAGATGAAAACGTCTGATGAGTATGTGTTGAGGACAGTATGAAACAGCTGAAAAGCAATGAATTGACGACAACTACTGATGAGCCTTTTTCTCTTCAGTAGTTTCCCCAATGCTGTTTCTTTCTAAACAACTGAAGCAAAACCATGTCTTTAGTAGTTTCACAACTACTGATGACTAACACCAAGTCTTCAGTTGTTTACAACAACTGATGGTAAAACCAAAGTCTTCAGTAGTTTCCCAACTACTGATGACTAATACCAAGTCCTCAGTTGTTTCACCACCTGAAGTCAAAACTGTCTTCAGTAGTTTTATAACTACTGATGACTAAATCTGAGACTTCAGCTGTTTCAACGTCTGATGGTTAAAACCAAGTCTTCAGTTGTTTTATAACAACTGCTGATCACACCAATACGGTCAGTCATTCCAAACCTCTGAAAGTTAATACCACGTCATCAGTAGTTTCAACAACTGATGACTAACACCAAAACCTTCAGTCGTTTTCTAACCCTACCTTTAAATACCTTATCCCACCTTCAGAGTTTTTACTGTCTTCTCTTCTCAAACCTAACGTTCAAAAACTTGTAACCTCTCTTCATCAATGGCGACCATGCAACTAAAACCACGACACAACTGTGTCGCACATCTCACAAAATCGCCATACTGGACCAAGTTTCACAACGCCATTGATTTAATGGTTCAGTCACCTTACAAAACGGCTTTTCTGTTAAATCCCACCATATATGCCGAATCTCTTAACCATTCTGGACAAACGTCACTCTTGTCTCTGAGGAGAATGACACAGAGTCTCTTCAATCATTTGTCCATCATCAAAAAGTGGTCATTACTCCAGACACTCTTCGCCAAACCCTCAATCTGGATGATGCCACTTTCCCAACTGGTTATCCAAAGGGCACAATAGATCAATCATTTTCCCACCATGGATACCAGGGTAACCTGAGTGCATCTACCATATTGAAGAAACATTTCCAGGATGCCGAACGTCTCATCTTTCACATGGTAAATGTCTGCCTTGCCCCCAAGACTTCATCATGGAATCAAATGTCCACAAGGTGGCAACAGGTAATGTACTCCATCCTTGAGCAACAACCTTTAAATTTTTGAAATACTATTTTTAGAGCTCAAGGATATGGCCAAAAATAACTTGCTAACCGTTGGATATTATATCCTCGGTTCATAATGGCCATAATTGAAAACCAGCTTGACTTGTTGGCCTGGGAGTCCCTGCTACGGCTGTATTGCCTGAAGTATACTCCCGGCACAACTCTGACCAATCACTAAAAATGGCTGCCAAGCTGCGCAAACCCACACAGCTGGAACCCACAGCCACCACCTCCAAATCCAAAGTCCCCACCAAACCCACTAAAAAGAAGTCAAAAAAGGCTACTCAGGGAAATGAGTCCCCTAAGGATGCCCCTGCAACACAAACGCAGGCTATATCCACTGGTTATAACCCCCTAGTGGATACAAGGACTTCACCAGCCACAGCCGCTCAGGATTCCTCTCAAAAGGAGCCTGCAGCAACCAAAGAAGGGGTACCCACTAATCTGGGATCTTCCTCATTTGAGGAGATTGCCATTGAAGAGCACCATTCTCCCCAGGTGCATACTGCTTTACCCCATCTCCCACTGCAACCGCCCCACAAATCCTATCTCATTATTGCAAACGTGTTGACTCAGCTGCATGCCTCTCCTCCTCCCCAACAAACACCAACAAAGGGGAAAACCACAGCAATTGAGGAAGAGAATCAACATGCTTCTGATAGCCCACAGCACAGGGTTTAACTGTTCTATCTCCTGGTGTAGATATGCAGATACGAACATCTGGTGAGGCTGCCACCTCTTCTGAATCAGCACATGATCAGACTGAGGCTGGTAACATAGCTAAGACCTCACCAGAGGCAACAGCTGATGAAGGACTTCGTCCTGAGGCTGGAAGTCCCCAGTTCCAAGAAAAAGGGGCACATGCTAAAACTGGTCTACACCCAGTGCATGTACATCCTGCTACAAGCAGGAGGTCAGGTGATTCAGCATCTGCTGATGATGACCTGGGTTCTTTTATGATGTTCTCAGAACACAATTCTTGAGGAAGAAGTCAGTAGACTACAAAGACTACTTGACCAATTCTCTCAAAAAGCAAGTCCATCTACCACCAACATAAACCCACAGATGGCACCTTCACCTGAAGGTCTCCCACACACTCAGCCACTCAAAACTTTCGAGCCACCAGCTTCTATTTCTGGCACTGCTTCTCAGGGATAGTACCCCTCTGAGCAAACAGCTGCTATCTTTCAGCAATCCCTACCTCTCATCCCCAATGATCACAGACATTGTGATCAAAACCATGGATGAAAGGCTTCCCTCAATCATACAACCCCTGGTGGAGGAGATTATGAGCACAAGGCTTTCTGCTACTCAAACCCTTGCAACCAATGCAACCAAAAAGGGGGAGAGTCAGTCAGTGAAAGCAAAGAGGAAGAGCATAGAGGGGAAGAAAGAAAAGGAGACTGAGAAGGAAGAGGAGTTTGTGAAGGGAGCTGACATTGATCAAGTGGGTGAAAGTCAGAAAAAGAACTCGAACTCGATGAGATGATCAAAATAGCGGATGCTACACACAGTAAATCAATGGACTCCATTATTGATCAACTGTATAGACAGGGGTTCGATACTGGACAGCTTGACTCAGAGATTAGGAGACTTGAAGTTGAAGAAATTACTCAAGATGGGCAAGTTATGATGCATTAGAAAGAGAAAGACTAGAGATCATGATCAGATTCATTGCAAAGTACCTTGGGAGATCATTGATCGACATTAAGTCATGGACCAGGGACAGTATCTTGGCAATAACCACCAAGATCTGTTGTCTGAGGCATACACTAAGGGATTGGTGATTGAAGCACTAAATGAGGCAGGTGTTGGGAATAGAAAGGAACTAGCAAAACACTCAAAAGCCTCACTCACTACAAGAATGCTAGAACAACCTGCAAAACCTCCCACTTCAAACACCACTACCACAACCCACTAAACCAATTCCTTTACCCTCAAAACCAACAGCCTATGATGCACCCAAGAAGAAGAAGAGAAGGGTTTTGAGGCTAGAAGAAGAAGAAGAAGAGGATGATGAGGGAAGATATAGGTGCCTCTTTCCGCAGTTCTAACTTTGCCTAAAGCCAAACTTATGCCCATCACTCCCACCTCACAGATGGAAGCTGTGAGAATAAAGATAGAAGAAGAACAGCAGCAAAAGCTTCATGATGATGAGATGCTAAAAAGCATAGACAAAACTTATGCTGCTTCTTCATCAATAATCAGTATGAAGAAAGAAGCTCTGAGATTGTACACCCTTGCTAACACATTTCAATATCAAAAGGAAAAGGTGAGAATATGGCCTGATCCTAAGGTGGCTCACAGAATTGTGAAGAAAGACATTCCTTCGAGATACAAGGGCCAAGTAAAAAGGATCGTAGATGAGAGATCACAGTGGTCCTTGTAGTATCACCCTGGGAAATTGTAGAAGATTTCAAGAAGGCCTATGAAACTAAACAGCCACCCCAAAAGATGTTAGAGAACAGAGTAATTAAAAAGGGGTTAGTCTACAAGAGGCTTGAGAACTTCAAACAAAATGAGCTCATCTGTTACTTGAAGTACTCACCCAGATGAGTTTGCATGCAGACAGATTACAACAGTTGAGCTCAAAAATGGCAAACAGGCTAAGTACATTTCAGAGTTGTATGGGCGTGAAGGACTGTTTGATGGTGGAGCTGAAAATCCTACCATGGAAGAACAAATTATGTTTCTCAGAGCATACACCAGAGAATCCTACAGGCTTATACATGGGAAGTAGATTTCATGGATAGGACCACAGCCCTATGTCCAGTTCCCCAAAGTCAGGGCTCTTATCCATACTATGCCAACCAAATTTCAAAATCTATTCCCAGGCCAGTGCTTAATTAGGTCATCTTCTTAGCTGATCAAGAAGGAAAAAGACCAATCTTATCGCCAACAATAAGTGGGACCTCAATAAAGTTAAGGTTTTGGCTGCATTGGTTCAGGGGGAGTTTGTTGGACCAAAAGAACCAATGAGCCGGATCAAAAAAACCTTAAGTCCCACAGACGTCACAACAACTGCTGAAGTCCACAACAGTTGAAGACAAAGTCTGAAGACAAGTGCTGAAGACAAAGTCTGAAGACAAGTGCTAAGACAAAGTCTGAAGACATAAGTGGTGAAGACAAAGTCTGAAGACACAAGTGCTGAAGACAAAGTCTGAAGACAAGTGCTGAAGACAAAGTCTAAAGACACAAGTGCTGAAGACAAAGTTTGAAGAAACAAGTGCTTAAGACAAAGTCTGAAGACACAAGTGCTGAAGCCAAAGTCTGAAGACACAAGTGCTGAAGACCAAGTATCAGACGTTGTCACAACAGCTGAAGAGTTCTTCTTCAGTAGTTGTGACGGTTTTCTTTCAGTAGTTTTATGTTTTTCTTTTCAGTAGTTTTGTAAAACGACTGAAGAGCTTGTTCTTCAGTCGTTGTAGTTTCAGTAGTTTCGTATCAGTAGTTTTATGTTTTATACTTAGCACTCTGATATGTTCTCAGTAGTTGTGAACATTTCAGTAGTTTGTTAAGTTTTAGTTATTTTTGTAATAAATCTGCCAGATGTCACTATCCCGTGATATCAGCAGTGATTGCACTCTATATAAGGATTGTCAACCTAATTGTAATGGTGAATGATTGAGCAGAAACATTTGATATTATTGAAACATTCCTTTTCACAGAAATATATTCTCTCGTTACAACCGTATTTGTTCTTAATGCATACGAATATCAAATTCTTGCTATAATTTGTCTAATTCTTGTTCTTATTCCGCTGCGTTACACTCTAATCCATCAAACTTGTGATCACTGATCCTATCATATTATTTTTGCATCCTCTGATCCACAGTTACGTGATGCCTTTACTAAGTTGATGCAAGAAAAGTTTGAAATGAGTGCCATGGGAGAATTACAGTTCTTTCTGGGTTTGCAAATCAAACAAATGGCTGATGGAACTTTCATTCATCAGTCCAAATATACAAAGAATTTGTTGAAAAAGTTAGATTTACAAAATTGTAAGCCCTGTTCTACTCCCATGTGCAGCACCACACAACTGGATGCTGATCAGAAAGGTAAAGCAGTTGATGAAACGCTTTACAGATGTATGATGGTTCCTTGATGTACCTTACAGCTTCTAGACCAGACATTATGTTTGCAACTTGTGTCTGTGCTAGATTTCAGGCTGCACCTAGAGTATCCCATATGATTGCAGTCAAAAGGATCTTTAGATATTTGCAAGGAACTCAATCTCTAGGACTTTGGTATTCCACTGGACACTCTTGCAAATTAGTTGCTTTCTCTGATAGTGACTATGCAGGGTGTAATTAACTAGAAAATCAACCTCTGGTGGATGCCAATTTCTAGGCAATTATTTAGTTTCTTGGCAGAGTAAGAAACAAACATCAGTTGCTACATCCACTGCTGAAGTAGAGTACATTGATGCTGCAAGTTGTACATCTTAGATACTCTGGTTCAGAATCAATTACTGGATTATGACATTACAGAGACTAAGACTCCTTTATTGATGGACAGTGCTTCAGCTCTTTGTATTGTTAAGAATCCTGTCCAGCATTCTAGGACCAAACATATTGAGATCAGACATCATTTTATCAGGGGATTATTATGAAAAAGGTCTGATTGATCCAAAGTTTGTTCCTAGTGCTGATGAGGTTGCAGATATATTTACTAAGCCTTTAGACAGTGCAACTTTCCAAAATCTAGTGCTAAGGCTTGGTATGCTGCAGCTTGAATGATTTGACAACTACTGATGATCTCAGTTCACAAGTACTGATGAGCATTAGTATACAGCTATCAAAAATTAGTACTGATAAGTTATTTTATCTTCAGTAGTTTTCATAACTATTGAAGACTAAATTACTTAAAAGTACTAAAGTACTTTATTTGTTGAAAAGTACTGATGTAGTTACAACTACTGATGTGGTTACAACTACTGATGTCTGTTTTAACAGATAAGTACTGATGACCAATGAAACATTTGAAAATCAGATAGTCTGCTGAGTAAGTGTTAAGGTCAATGAAACAACTGAGACCTGTGAATTGACGACAACAACTGATGAGCAATTTTACTCTTCAATTGTTTCAAACAACTGTAGTTTCATTTCAAAACAACTGAAGCCAAAACCAAGTCTTCAGTAGTTTCAACTACTGATGACTAACACCAAGTTTTCAGTTGTTTACAACATCTGAAAGTTAAAACCATGTCTTCAATCATTTTCTAACAACTGATGACTAAAACCAAAACTTTCAGTTGTTTTCTTTTAGCCATTTCATAACCTATAAATACCTAACCCTAACTTCAAACTTTTCATAAGTCGTTTTCCGAACGTTCATCTTCCATTAATGGCGACCATGCAAATCAAACCACGACACAACTGTGTTGCCTACTTCACAAAATCGGCCTTTTGGACTAAGTTTGATGCTCCCATTGATCTGATGGTTGATTCCCCGTATCAAACTGCTTTTCTTTTGAATCCAACCATCTATCCCGATACCCTTCGCCAATTCTGGACAAATGTCACTGTCCATACTGGTGAGAATGATATCGCGATCACTCTCCAGTCGTTTGTAAACCAGAAGAAGGTGGTCGTCACTCCTGCTATCATTCGCCAAACCCTAGATCTAAATGATTCCACCTTCGTCACCAAATACCCGAAGGGCATCACTGATCTATCATTCATCAATCATGGGTATGAGGGCGACCTAAGTGCTACCACCATTCTGAAGAAGCACTTTCATGATGCTGAACGCCTAATCTTTCATATGATCAATGTCTGCCTTGCCCCCAAATCATCTTCATGGGATCAAATGTCATCCAGGTGGCAGCAGGTATTGTATTCTATCCTTGAACGCCAAAGCTTAAATTTTTCTGAAATTATATTTTTGGAATTAAAAGATCTGGCAATGAAACCTGTGGCTAACAGATGGATATTATATCCAAGGTTTCTTATGGCCATAATCATAAATCAATTAAAATCTGATGGCCCTGTTGGCCTTGGAGTCCCTGCTGTTGTAGTTTTGCCAGAGGTATACTCCAGGCACAACTCTGACCCACAACTCAAAGAGGCTGCCAAACTGCTAAAACCCAAGAAGAAAGAACTCACAGCCTCATCCTCCATATCCAAAGTCCCCTCCAAATCACAATCCAAACAAACTAAAAAGGCTACTCAAGGAGTTGAGTCCCTGATGATGCCCCTGCAACATAAAGGTAGGATGAAACTACGGGTAGTAAACCCCTTGTAGTTTCCATGACTCTACCAGTTGAAACCGCTCAGGTATCCTCTCAACAGGATCCTGATGCAACCAAAAATGGGGAAACCACATTACTGGAATCTCTCTCACTTGAGAAGATTGCCATTGAAGAGCACCATTCACCCCAGGTGCAATCTTCTTCATCCTTATCTCCCACTGAAGCCATCCCTACAAGCCCAAATATGGTTATTGCACAAGTGCTGACTCAACTACATTCCTCTAACCCTCCCCAGAAACCTATTACCACTGGGAAAACCTCAACAGTTGAGGGAGAGGATTATAATGTGGCTGATAACCCACATCACAGGGATTACAGAGTTCAATCTCCCTGTGTAGAGGAGGAGATTCGAACATCTAGTGAGGTTGCCTCTTCTCCTGTTTCAGCACATAACCAGGATGAAGGTGGTATCATTTCTAAGACCTAACTAGAGGCAATTGCCAATGAAGTACATAATCCTGAGGCAGGAAGTCCCCAGTTCCAAGAAATAGGGGCATATGTGAATACTGATCTACACTCAGCACATGATCATCCTAATTTAATCAGGAGGTCAGATGATTCAGCAAAGACTGATGATGACCTTGGCTTTTTCTTTGATGTTCTAGCCCACAACACCATTCTTGAGAATGAGGTATGCAGACTACAAGAACTGCTTGCCAAAATGTCACACGAATCAAGTCCATCTGCCCAAATTCACCCACAGATGGCAGCTTCTTCTGAAGCTCTCCCAAACACTGAGCCACTCCCAACTACTATGCCACCAGCCCCTGATTCAGGCACCATTTCTTAGGGACAGAACCCCTCTGAGCAAATGGTTACTGCTTTTCAATCCTCCTTACCTCTCATCACTTCCATCATCACTAACATTGTGCATCAAGCCATTGATGAGAGGCTTTCCTCAATCTTCAAACCTTAGTTGATGGTGCTGTTTCCAAGAGACTTTCTGACATTCAAACCCCTGAACCCAATGCAACCAAAAAGGGGGAGTCTAAGTCAGTGAAAGTAGACAAAAGAAAGAGAGTTGAAGAGTGCAGGATCGTTGAAGGGTGTGAGTTACAACACAACAACACAAAGAGGAGATTAACCAAACTTTAATCAAATAGTAAACTGGATTAACCAAGATAAGACACTAAGAACAGAAGTAATGAAAGAGACAGAACACAAAGAACACAAGTATATGGTTTTCAAGAATGCAGTATATTGCTTTCTCTATGTTCTATTACAAGTGTTACAAAGCATTAATAAAAGATACAAGAACATGAGATACTTATACTACATCCTACAGCTGGCTATACTTTGAAAGCCAGCTGGATACAATTTACTAGACACAAACAAAATCAATTGTAAAGTCAAAAGGCAGATTGCCTTTTGACTTGGACTATGACATGCCATAGCTCACATCCTTTTCTATTACAAAAAAAGGATAAAGTACATAAAGTAGAAAGTATACAGACTCAAGACCTCAATGTACAGTTACCAAAAGCATGGACCTTTTCACCAAACCATGTTAGTTGGTGACTTGCAGAGTTGCAGCGGAAAGGTGTCCAGCTTTATGGAACAGTACATCAGATAAAGCATATGTTAAAAGTCTTCGAAGAAATCTGTCTTCATGAACTTGAAGCTTCGGACGACTTTGTCTCTGAGGATTCGGAAGATTTCATCTTTGGCTTCAGAAGATGTTGGTCTTGGCTTCGAAAGATTTCACATAGAGTATTTCTGTTGCACATGTGAACTTCCGAAGCATTCCACTTCAATGCAGTTGTGCAGCATACAGGAGAGACTAAAGATGTTTAGGTTGCATCAGCCTCTTCATTAATCTCGACAAACTCCCCCTAGGCTGATGCTACCAAAACACTTAGAAAACTTTAGATATTAACAGTCCTCATTAGGATGATCACCATTCCTTTCTTCATAAGTTGATCAGGATCCTTCAGGTTGTCAAAGTGTCTTCTCATGTCAAAGAGATCATGCAGAGGCAACTGAAACATATCTTGCCATGTATAAATGTCTTCAATGCCTTGATCTCTAATAACATGCCATCTTTCTAGATTTGTGGTGTATGTCCAAGACAAGATAGGTCTTCCTGATGCTAGAGGAGCTACTAAAGTTGGAGTTGGTTGAGCATCCTCTGGCTGCACATCCTTAGGTTGTTCTGATTCGTCCTGAGGTTTAGAAGAGGATGCAGGCTTCTTCTTCATCTTAGACTTTGGTTTAGAAGCCATCCTCTTCTTTCTCTTTCCAAATTTTAACTGAGAAGACTGGCATGCAGCACCAGATTGATCTTCACTGTCTCTCTCAGTTGGGACTTCCTCTCTCTCAGGCTCAGAAGGAGAGGGAGGTTGACCCTGCTGTGGATCAGAAGATGAAGCTTGCTGAGTATTAGCAGGAGGTCTAGGTTGTGTTGTGTCTGTTTGTTCAACCTTAACCTCCACTTTAGGTGGGGCCTGACTTGGAGTGGAGTGTAAGTCAGTGAGCACTCCACTCTGGATCTTCTGCTTGATTACCCTGATATGCTCATCCATAGTGGATAGAGACATGGGTCCAAGTCTCCTTCCGGAGAATCCATACAGCTTCAAGAAGCTCATCATCCTCTGCCTATCAGCAGACTTCTTCATGCTCTTTTAGATGATGGCTCTTGACTTTGCAGCTTCTTCCCCCATCTTCCTCTTTGTTTTCTTTCTTTCCTTGACTAGCTCAAGCTCAACTTGTTTTAAATACTCAAACTCAACATAGTCATGAGGTAAGGGAAGGAGTGCATCTGCCTGATAGAGACCTGTGGCACTCAGGTAGTTAATCATCTTGATTCTGTCTTCTTCCTTATCTACCTGAGGTTCTTGTTGAACCACATCCTCTTGTTCAGGGCTTTCTTGAACTGGTGAGAGGGTAGGCATACCTCTATATAGTCTTTTGCTTTTTCTTTCTTCTTTGATCTGTACTAGGAGTTCCACATCTTCTGCCTCCTTCTCTCTTGACCTTTCCAGATCAACCAGCTCATTCAATTCATCCAAGGGGAGAGAAATGATATTATCTATGTCATAGTTCCTAGCCTGCAGACAGTTAATCCTGACTGCCCTTAACTCATCATTCTGAGTATCTAGTCTAGGGGCAGCCCTGATTGCAGACTCCATGAGTCTTGGAGACTCAGTAGAGGAACCTTCTCCCCTTAGCCTCCTTTTCCTCTCTCTCTCTCCTCCTCCTCAATCTCCTTAGATGTCATTTTTCTTTTCCCTTTGTCACTCACGGACCTTTGTGACTCAGGGTGGAGAGAGCTTTGGCCTTCATTGCTCATTGCAGCATCTGAGCGCAGGCCAGAGAGAGGTTGAGAAGCACCTTCACCAGCAGGTGTCTCAGAAGGAATATGGATCTCTACAGCAGTTGGAGATGATGAGACAGGGCTCTCAAGTTCTGTCACTGGGCCTTCAGTCAAGGTTCCCCTATGAAGCTAATCTTAGGGTCTGCCTCAACATCCAGTTGACCGATGACATTGCCTGATTGCCTTAGTCTCCTTCTTAGGCTGAACTCTGCAATGATCCTGTCTTGGATTCTTCTAGCCATTCTGTCAGCTTGTCTTGATTGGCTTGGGTTGACAAGTGGCATGTTGACTAGATCCAGACCTTCATAGTAGTTCAAGGTTTGAAAATTAAAAACTTCTTGTTTTCCTTGAACTCTTATGATGATGAGAGCCTTCCAGTTGTTGTCATACCTCCATCCAATGATGTGATTAAAGGATGATGAAGGTGACATGGCTCTTGGTATCCCATCCTCAAACAGACTCTGTATGAAGGAGTCTGTGTAGTCCACATCAATGTGATTTAGATGAGGTTTTTGAGAATGCACAGTTGCAAGTGAGGATGGTGAGTCCTCAATGTCCATTCTCTCAGAGGAACTCCCAGGTTTTGTGGCTGTAAAGACTTTCTCCCCCTTTTTGGTAGCATCACCCACTTGCATAGGTGAGCTGGAGGATAGATTAATCACATCCACACGTTCTTGTGTTCCTGGTTGAGCTCTCCTTAAGGGTCTCCCAGCTAGTTTTTCCTTAAGTTATGAAATCTCAAGTTGCTGATCATTGATCCTATTGTTTAAGGTAGTCACCTGAGATTCAAGGTGACTGACCTTTGAGACTAAATAGGTGCATGTTTTGGATATTGTTGCACCTTTAGTCTCAGATCCCCCTCATCTCATCAGAAGAATCACTGGGGGTGGAGAAGATTGGACTAGAGTCCTTTCTCTCTTGACCAGTTCTAAGTTCTTGGCTACTGGATTTCCTCTGCTTACTGGCAGTCTCAGTTGAGATGTCAGTACGCTGAGTTGCCATGGTTGAGGTCTTAATGATGTAATCACTTGCAGAAGTGAGAGCCTCTTCCATATGGACATCCTGAACAAGTTCAGAAGTGTCCACCTCAGTTGTAGGTGACTGATGTGGGATAGATGTAGGAGACTCAGGAGTATTCATCTCTCTTGGAGTAGGGGAAAAGAAAAGAGACTCATTATACTTAGTGAAACCTAGATCTTCATCAGTGTAGAAGTCAAGGTTGGGAATTGGTTGGTTGATATCTATAGGCTGGGGATGGTAACTGTCCCCTGAAGGTTGATCACTTGAGTGTTGAGATTCAGAGTGATGGCTTAAAGAAGTAGGGCTAATAAGCTCATCAGGCTGAGCATGAGGAACCTCAGCACTGATTCTAGAAAAGATGGGAGTGGTCTGCTCCTCAGGAGAAATGGGAGCTCCAGTATCCACTTCTTCCAGTATTGGTGAGTATATGGGGGCCTCCTCAAACTGAATAGTCTGAGCAGAGGTTCGTTTTGATTTTCTGTGGTAGGTGATGGATATTTGAGGCTGTGTAGGTGGTTGGAAAGCAGTAGGTGTGGGTTCAACACTAGCTTGTGCTGCTAGGTTGTCACCTTGAGCAATGAGCTCTAACATTTTTGGGACTAGGGCTGTTTCTACCCCAGAGAATCAACAGTGGACTTTCTCAATGTTTTAAAGATGCCGGGCTTCATCTGTCCCAATTTAAGAGTGTTACCTGTTTCCCTTAACTGTGAGCCCAGTTCACAGTTAAGAATGTACTGGATATATCTAGGAAACATGTAGTACTCTAAGGAGTCTAAATTAGCAAGCAAATTTGTATAAACAAATTGAGAGTACCTGAATTTGACCCTTGAACCATTCCATGGACTATGAAGGAGAGATCTTCAGGAATCTGGTCTCATCCACCATGCTTGTTTGATAAGCTGTGAATGACCACATGGAGCAAGAATATTCATTTGGATGAGACCTTCCCTTTCCTGAAGGTCTTTACAGAGAAATCTCCCTCGTAGCCCATCTGCTCAAAGAAATGATTTACAACTTCCTTGGGAAGAACACCTCACCTTCTTCATCATCCAGCGAAGATGTCGGTTGATGATGGCCGGAGTGATGAAGATTGTTCTCCCTTGCACTGTGGCAGACAGTGCCTTCTCCCCGTCCATAATGACCTCTTGGCAGGTCTTCCAGAATTCAAGCAACTGATCTCATAGAGGGGAGGATCAATGGTTAGGGAGGTAAAGTAGTGGGTCAGAGACAAGAAACGGCAAACCTCTGAGAAATGAGGATCTTTCTCAGAGCATAACAGAGCAACTTGATTATGTTGTCTGTGTAGCTGCATGGTAAAGTTGGGATCATTTCTGTGAGCAAGGTTAGCCATTGTGAGGTAGCTTAAGAACGAAGAAAGAAGAAAGAAAGAAATTTCAGAGAGAAAAATTTGGGTTTAGGTTTGGAGGAAGAGTAGATGATAGAAGAGGGGGAAACCGTTGGGTTTATATGAGAGAGAGGGATTTCGATAAAGTTTAATGAAAGAGGATAAACTTTGAAATCCGGATGTCGGTCCCACCTCTGAAAAAGTAGTTTAATTTTTTCTCAAAAAGTAGTTTTCTTGGAAATCAACAAGCTTCCGAAGGTAAATTATCTTCGGAAGTTTTAATGAAAAAGCTTCTGAAGCTAAAATGACTTCGGAAGATTTCCTGAGAGTATTGATGATTTTGCTTCGGAAGGAAAAATTAAGACTTGAGTGCTTTGTATAGAGATCAACAAAGCTTCCGAGAGTAATTATTGCTTCGGAAGGAAAAGGTCCTTGAAAATAAGTAAGTTCTAAGATAACTATTTAAGCTTCGGAAGATAAAATTGAAATTTCTTCCGAAGGTAAATTTCTTAGACAGTTAAAATTTTGAAGGTGTGATTTTCTTCCGAAGTTAAAATGCATAACTTCCGAAGTATAAAATCATCAATTAATCTAAGGAAAGTCTTCCAATCAAGAGAAAAACATGAGCTTATGAAGATGATAGACTAGACAACTTAGAACACACATTTTTAAGAAATAATAAGAATAGTTTTGAGAAAACTTTACTCAAGGTTGATCATCCCAATAGCTGATATTAGATATTTAAATCTTTGTTCATCAAAAGCCTTTGTAAACAAATCAGCATATTGTTCATTTGTGTGAACCTTGACTAGTTTAATTAATCCATTTTCATAATTATCTCTTATTAGATGATACCTGATATTGATGTGCTTTGTCCTTGAGTGTTGCACAGGGTTCTTGTAATTGAGATAGCACTGTTGTTGTCTATGTGGATGGAGTCTCCTTGAAATTTAACCCATAGTCTAGCATTTGATTCTGAATCCAAAGCACTTGAGCACAGCAGCTAGCGGCAGCAATGTATTCAGCTTCAGTAGTTGATGCAGAGACACAGGATTTTTCTTGCATTGCCATGAGAAACCCTTCCACCAAGAAATTGACATCCCCCAGAGGTAGACTTTGCAGTCATATTGCAACCACCATAATCACTATTTGTATAAGCATACAGATTGAAGTTAGAATTCTTGGGATACCATAGACCAAGTGTTGATGCACCTTTGAGGTATCTTAGAATCCTTTTGACAGTGATAAGATGAGATATCTTAGGGTTGGCTTGATATCTTGCACAGATGCATGTAGCAAACATGATATCAGGCCTACTAGCAATAAGATACATTAGAGACCCAATCATAGCCCTTATAAGTGTTCATCTACACACTCCCCCTCAAGATCAGGACCAAGGGAGTGGTTTCTGGCTATGGGTGTCTTAGCAATCTTACAGTCAGTCATATTGAACCTTTTGAGTATGTCTGAACATACTTTGACTGACTTATGAAGATCCCATCTTCAACTTGCTTCACTTGAATTCCCAGAAAGAAATTGAGTTCCCCCATGGCACTCATTTCAAATCTGCCTTTCATCAGCTTCTCAAAGTCTTTGCAGAGCTTTGGATTAGTTGAACCAAAGATGATGTCATCCACATATACTTGACTAGCATATGTCTTTTCCTTGTCCTTTGATGAAGAGAGTTCCATCTATAGTACCTCTCCTGTATCCATGTTTCAGAGATACTCAGACAGTGTCTCATACCACTTCCTGGGTGCCTGATGCAGCCCATAGAGAGCTTTGTCAAGCTTGCAGACATAATCAGGATGATCAGGATCTACAAAACTAGGTGGCTGTTTGACATAAACCTCTTCATCTATCACTCCATATAAGAAGGCACATTTCACATCAAGTTGAAAGACCTTGAAGTTCTTGGATGCAGCAAATGCCAGGAATATCCTAACAGCTTCTAATCTTGCCACTGGAGCAAAGACATCAGTGTAGTCAATCCCTTCTTCTTGTGTGTATCCTTGAACAACTGTCTAGCTTTGTTTTGATGATAATGCCTCTATCATCCTTCTTGTTCCTAAACACCATTTGGTTCCTATTGTAGTCTTCCAGAAGGAAGAGGACAAAGGTTCCAAACTTCTGTCTTTTGAATTGAAGCAGCTCTTGTTGCATAGCTTCAACCCACTTCCATCCTTTAGAGCCTCCTCAACTTTCTTGGCTCTATCTGGGATAGAAAACAAGAGTGAAGACAAACATTTGCTTCATGGGTTTGTCCTCTTGTCTTTACCCTGGAAACAACATCTCCAATGATGTTTGTGTAGGTGAGACTTGTGGATCCTAAGCTGAGGAATCACAGCAAGTTGTTGAGAAAGATCTAAATTAGAAAAATTAGATCTGGCATAGATGTTTCTCCCACCACATCAGCACACTTTTCAAGTGAAACTTGATCCAAGCAGTGTGTGACATCATTGATGTTCTCATCTATGATATGGTTAGCGGTATCAAGAAATCCTTGGTCACTGTCACCATCACCATTGTTGCCTTCCACAGTTGAGGTGTCTTATCTGGTTGTAGAGTCTCTGAGCTGGAATTTGAAGGCATACCAGATGTATCAGCTGAATTTGTCATTGTTGTGCTGATAGAAACTCATTTGCAAAAGTAGTTCCAACTGGAGCTGAAGATGTATGACTTGAAGGTCTTCCTAGCTCAAATCTTGGGTCAGGATCACCTATATTTAAATTTTCTGTAGATCCTGAAACATTCTCACAAGATTTATTAAAACAGTGGTAACCAAATCAAGATCAAATAGCATCTGGACTAGAACCAGCAACACATGGTGTGTGTTCATTGAAGGTCACATTGGCTGACTCCTCAACTATTCTAGTTCTAAGATTGTACACTCTATAAGCCTTAGCTTGGGAAGAGTATCCAATAAAGTGTCCATCATCTGATTTCTCAACAACTTGGCAATTTGATCTTTGGTATTCAAGATGGTGCAAGGACATCCAATGACCTGAGAAAACCAATGAAAGGTTTCTCTTGTGCCAAAGTTCATAAGGAGTCTTCCCATGAGTCTTAACTACTAAAATTTGTTCTGCACATAGCAGGCAGTGTTGACTGCCTCTGCCCAGAAGGTGATGGGTAGTTTAGAGTCAGACAGCAGCATGGTTCTTGCAGCTTCAATCACAGTGTCCTGTTTTCTGCTCTCAGCAACACCATTTTGCTACGGAGTCCTGGGAGCACTAAATTGTCTTGCAATACCCTTATCATCACAAAATGTATCAAGGGTTTGATTCTTGAATTCTGTTCCTTGATCACATCTTATGATTTTGACCTTGTGATCAGACTGATTCTCAATTTTTAAGATGAAATTCTTCAGAATCTAGGAGTCTCATCCTTAGTTCTAAGGAAAAGACCCAAGTGAATCTTGTAAAATCATCTGTGATCACTAGACAGTATGAGGTCCTTCCTAAACTCATTACACTGGTGGTCCAAGGAGATCCATATGTAACAAGTGTAGGGGAGTAGTGATGGAGTTCATTTCTTAGGCTTATGAGATACCTTATGTTGCTTCCCTTTCAGGCATGCAACATAGTGATCATCACTTGTAACTCTTTCTTTGGCATTCCAGTTACTAGATCATGCTTAATCAATTTATTCATGTTCTTAAAGTTTACATGACACGTTCTTTTATGCCATAGGAAATATTCATCACTATTGGCTTTAGATAGAAAGCATGAAACTTCTCCGAAGGGAGAGGTTTCTTCCAAGTCCATCTTGTACATGTTTCCTTTCCTGGGGGCTCTAAGCAGTATATGCTCATGAGGAATGACCACACCAGGCTTAAGAACGATTCACTCATGCTCAGTAAAGAGCATGTTATGACTCTGATCACAAAATTAGATACACTCAGAAGATTGTATCCAAGCTCCTTAACAAAGTTTACCTTTTCAATGCTGAGCTTACCATTTGTGACCTTGCCCCCTTCCTGAAATGTAACCACCTTCATCTCCTCCAAAAGCAATAAGTCCTCCATCAATCCTTTCAAAGTTCTGGAGTAGTGATCTATTACCAGTCATGTGCCTGGAGCAGCCACTGTCTATGATCCAAACATTTGTCTTCAGCTATCCCTGTACAAAAGAGAATGATTAGTTACATCTGGAAACCCAATCCTTGCTTGTCTTGGGCTTATAACAGAAGGTAATTCAACAGTGATAGATCCTATGGTTGTACTAAGAGGATCTTGAGTTGTTGTAGATGGAGAAATCACAGTCACTTGGTCTTTCTTAGACATCCACACCACCTTTGGAGTCTTGGACTTGACCTTCAAAACTTCAGAAGTTTGTGGAACTTCAGAAGTTTTGATGACTGATACTTTGGAAGATTCTGCAGACACTGCAGCAGATTTCAGTGCTTCGGAATTCTTCCGAGACCATATTTCTTCTTCGAAGGTAATTTTCCATTTCCCTTCTTTTTAGATTTGAGACTTCCGAAGGAAACTGGTTTTCCTTCCGAAGCCTGAATCTTCTTGGAACTCTTTGAAGCCTTTGTTTTGGCCATGTGGATAGTACCTTTAGGATTGAAGGGACAATCCTTTGCAATGTGAGTAGTGCTGTCACACATAACACAATTCATCTTCTTCACCACAAGAGCCTTTTTCTTGAGAATAAGACTGTTTTTGGTCACATCCCTTCTCCACCTTCATCTTACATATGCTGAGACAGTCCTCTTGGGCTGAGGACTGTGCTTGGAGTTTGATGGTCCAGGCTATGCTGCAGTGGTACATAGCAAATCAGTCTTCTTCTTGCTACTGAGATGAGTTGAACAAGAACCAGAACTCTTAGCAGAAGAGTTTTGGTTGATGTCTTCAGTCCCTACCACTTTAAACCCTACATAAATAAAAACTTGTTTCTGCTTAGAGTCAAAAGCACCCTTGATCCCTTGAGCCTTTCTTGCCTTTCTTTTGCTCTTTCTGATCAAGTTCTTTCTCATGGACTTGGTCATCACAGTCTTCACTTTCTCCTCAGAAGGATAGTGGCCTTTCTTGGAATACTCCTCTTCACTCTTAGTAAAGGAATTCTTCACTATCTCTTCTTCATCCTCCTCACTCTTAGGATCTATGAGAGGAAGCTCATCTTCACAAGTTCCACACCTAGGGGGTCTTACAGAAAACTTTGTGTATGGAGGAGCTATCTCATTTGATCCCAGTCCCTGTTTGTTTTGATAGCACACTTTGTTGTGCAGGGATGAGGATATCATGTCTTGAAGGTCTCTTCTTCAAAAACATTCTTTTCTGCCCTGGCTTTGCTGATCACAAGCTCAGCCTCGCACTCAGTTAGCTTGGTTATGAGATCTTGAATTTGAGTTCTAAAATCTGTGTGTTCATGTTTTAGAACTGAAATGGTTTTCTCTAAGTCCTCTATTTTCAGCTTATAATCATTTTCAGACTTTTCTAAAATCAGATTTTAAAATGTTTAAGGACTCAATATCATATCTCAATTCCAAGTTATAGGACCTGTACCTATTAACTTTAGCAATGCATTCAGGAGTACAGAGATGTTCCAAAACCTTGGCTTCATCATGATCTGCCATCAGTTCTTGGTTTGGAGAAGCATCTTCCACCTGAAAGCTCCAGTCAAAGCCTCCTTCTTCAACAGCAACAGCAGCTTGCTGCTTTGACTTCTCATTATGAAGAGCTTTGTCAGTGTAGTTTGGTCTGGATTGTGTTTGGCCACCATTGGTTCTAGGTGCCTTACACTCTCTGGCAAAGTGGCCATCAAGTTACAGTTGTAACACTTGACTTTGCCTTTGTCCAGTCCAAACTTTCCACCGGTTGCATTGCTTGGAAACTTCCTTCCAGTCCTCTTGTAGAACTTCTTGGCTCTATGAGTGAGGAGAGCCATCTGCTGGACTATTTTCATGTACTCCAGATCATCTGGATGGATATAGTCAAGTCTTCAAGAGTGAAAAGAGAGTTGCCATTGCTTTCATCAGAAGACACAAATGCTTGAGAAGAGCTTGTCTCTTGGAATGGGCTTCCTTGAGTGTAGTTCTCCCTTGGTGTCTCTGGGAAGGTGATGAAAGGACCCTTGGGTGAGTTGTCAGGGTAGCATATAAGATGATGTTTGGGTTCTATGCTATCCCTTTCAACCACATGTAGGGTTGAACCCATTTGATTGTTGGAGTTGCCAGATGAACCCTGCATGTTCATCTCCATCTGGTAGTCACTGAGTATCCCATATAACTCTGTTAGAGTGAGAGTTTTCAAATTTTCAGTTCTCTTGATCACCACACAGTAGTGTGTCGATTGCCTAGGAAGTGAGGAAATGAACTTCCTTACAATGTCTCTATTCTCAAGAGCAACTCCTCCATCCACTAGGGTATCCACAATCTCAACATACCCGAAGTATTGCTGAGTCATGGTCTCACCTATTTTGAAGGTGAAGTTTTCAAACTGCTGCTTCAGGAGATCCTTCTTGTTCTCCTTGGCTTCAGAAGAACCCTCATACATCAGTTTCAGTGCATCCCACAGCTGTTTAGCTGTTTTGCACTTCTTGAAACCTCTGTATACAGAGTTTGGAAGGGCAGTTTGAAGAGCTGTCATGGATTTCCTGTCTATCTCTACTCTCTTCCTATCTTTATCAGAGTAGTTAGCCACATCCTTGGGGATCATACCAGCACCAGTAGCAGAGGGTGTGCTGGGTATGAAAGGTCCATTCTCAATAGACTCCCACATTCTTGAATCGAGAGACCTGATGAAACCTTCCATTCTTAACACCAGGTGTCAAACTCATCAAGAGTGATCAGTGGGGACTTGTTCATGGTTCTAGTTTCCATATCGATTTTGGAAATGGCTGCCATTTGAAAAGTTTGGTATTTGTGTGTGTGAGGATCTTAAGATGGTGAGATCTTATATCAAGAGCCTGAATGCTCTGATACCAAATGCAGGATCGTTGAAGGGTGTGAGTTACAACACAACAACACAAAGAGGAGATTAACCAAACTTTAATCAAACAGTAAACTGGATTAACAAGATAAGACACTAAGAACACAAGTAATGAAAGAGACAGAACACAAAGAACACAAGTATATGGTTTTCAAGAATGCAGTATGTTGCTTTCTCTATGTTCTATTACAAGTGTTACAAAGCATAATAAAAGATACAAGAACATGAGATACTTATACTACATCGTACAGCTGGCTATACTTTGATAGCTAGCTGGATACAATTGACTAGACACAAACAAAATCAATTGTAGAGTCAAAAGGCAGATGCCTTTTGACTTGTGACTATGACATACCATAGCTCACATCCTTTTCTGTTACAAAAAAAGGATAAAGTACGTAAAGTAGAAAGTATACAGACTCAAGACCTCAATGTACAGTTACCAAAAGCATGGACCTTTTCACCAAACCATGTTAGTTGGTGACTTGCAGAGTTGCAGCGGAAAGGTGTCCAGCTTTATGGAACAGTACATCAGATAAAGCATATGTTAAAAGTTTTCGAAAGAAATCTTTCTTCATGAACTTAAAGCTTCGAAAGACTTTGTCTCTGAGGCTTCGGAAGACTTCATCTTTGGCTTCGGAAGATGTTGGTCTTGGCTTCGAAAGATTTCACACTTAGAGTATTTCTGTTGCACATGTGAAACTTCCGAAGCATTCCACTTCAATGCACTTGTGCAGCATACAGGAGACTAAAGATGTTTAGGTTGCATCAGCCTCTTTATTAATCTCTACAAAGAGGAAGAAGAAAAAGAGAAGAAAGAAAAGGAGATGATCACATACAAGAGAAAGAAGAGTGCTGAACAGACTGAAGATGAGAAAATGTTAGAAGAACTGATCAAAGAAGCTGATGAGCAACATAGTAGATCTCTGGATAAAATCATTGATCAACTCTTCAGACAAGGTTTTGACACAGCCAAACTTGACTCTGAAATCAGAAGGCTAGAGATTCAAGAGATTGAACATACATGGGCAAGTTGCAGTGAGAAAGAAATGGAAAGGCTGGAAGCTATGACAAGATTCATATCAAAGCATTTGAGAAGATCAATCATTGAAGTGAAGTCATGGTCCAGAGACAGTATTTTGGAGATAACCACTAGAATCTGTTCTTCTGAAGTATTCAACAAAGGATTGATCATAGAAGCTCTTGATGAAGCTGGTGCAGGGAAAAGGTCTGATATGGAAAAGTTATCCAAAGCTTCATTCACAACCAAGATGCTAGAGCAGCCTATACAATCTCCCACACCAAAACAACCAACTTCATAACCCTCAAAACCAACTTCTTTACCCAAGAAACCTACTCAAACCACTACCAATGATGCACCCAAGAGGAAGAGAAGGGTGTTGAGGATAGAAGAAGAAGAAGATGATAGTCTGCCAATCTCTACTGTTCTTAAAATAAGATGCCTGAGCCCAGGAGTCAACAACAACAATCACACCTGACATCCAAAGGCAAATGGTAAAAGTCAAACTTGAAGAAGAAGAATAGCACAAACAACATGATGAGCAGCTGTTAAGGATGGTTGATAAAGTGTTTCCTAAGTCTTCATCCATACAAGCTATGAAGAAACATGCTCAGAGGTTGTATGCTCTCAGATTCACATTTCAATATGAGAAAGAGAGAGTGAGAATTTGGCCTGACCCCAGAGTAAGTGACAGAATTCATAAAAAGAATATTCCAAGCCGATACAATGGCCAAGTAAAGAAGACTGTAGATGCTGAGATAATGCTGGCCATTGTAGTGTCACCCTGGGAAATCCTTGAAGACTTCAAGAGAGCTTACCAGTCTAAGATGACTCCACAAACTTTACTAGAAAACAAAATGGTGAAGAAGGGGTTGATCTACAAGAAGCTTGAAGAAATAAGAAGAAATGAGCTCTAGTTGTTACTTGAAGGTACTCATCCTGATGAGTTTGCATACAGAGAAATAACTATTGTGGAGCTGAAGAATGGAAAGAATGTTAAGTACTTATCAGAGTACTATGGGCCTGAGTTCTTTTTTGAAAGTGAAGCTGAAGAACTCACAATGGAAGAACAAGTTGTATTCCTTGAGGCCTATGTTAGAGAGTCTTACAGACTCATCATTGGGAAGTAGGTCTCATGGATGGGGTAACAACTCTGTGTCCAATTCCCCAAGACAAAGTTCCCATTCATCCTTAGGCAATCAAACTTTCTAAAACCTCTTCCCTAGCCTGAGCTTAATTTGGAGATTTCTGAGCTGATCCAGAAAATGTTTCTGCCAATAAGTGTGTCTTCAATAATCTTAAAGGTTTTGGCGGCATTGGTTCAGGGGGAGTTTGTTGGACCAAAAGAACCAATGAGCCAGATCAGAAAAACCTTTAAGTCCCATAGACATCAAAACAACTGAAGTGGTCTACAACAGCTGAAGACAAAGTCTGAAGATAAAGTCTGAAGACAAAGTCTGAAGACAACTGCTAAAGACAAAGTCTGAAGACAACAGCTGAAGACAAAGTCTGAAGACGAAGTCTGAAGACAACTGCTGAAGACAAAGTCTGAAGACAAAGTCTGAAGACAACTGCTGAACACAAAGTCTGAAGACAAAGTCTGAAGACAACAGCTGAAGACAAAGTCTGAAGACAAAGTCTAAAGACAACTGCTGAAGACAAAGTCTGAAGACCAAGTTTTCAAAAGTTGTCACAACAGCTGAAGTAGTTCTTTTCAGTAGTTGTGATGGTTTACTTTTCAGTAGTTTGTAATCACTAGTTTTATTTTATGTAAAACATCTGAAGTGCTTACACTTCAGATGTTATAACTTCAGTAGTTGTAATGTTAGCTTGTACTTAGCTTTTTGTGAAGGTGTCCTCAGTTGTTGTGGACATCTTTAGTAGTTTAGTTTACTTTCAGTTGTTTGTATAATTCTGTTAGCTGTCACTATCAAGTGACGTCAGCTGATGTCACATTCCTTTATAAATGGAATGTTGACCTAATTTCTTGGTACGGAAGCGTGTGCGTGAATGAAAACATTCTCTTTGCAGAAAACTTTCTCTCTCTATAACCGTCACTGTTTGATTGAATATTCATATTATTCTTGCTTAAATTTCGTCTAATTCTTGTGCTATTCCGCTGCAAATCTTAATCTAATTGATCCAACTAGATCCCGATCCTTTCAGACTCTATGTTGCAACAGACTCGATAGAGGTCTTTGACTATGAGACGAGATAATAAGATGAGCGACCTTGTGTTGCAACAGACTCGGATGGAGTTCAATTCTGTGATTGACTCGTATGGGATCTTTGTCTCGTATCCCGGTGTTGTGTCAGTCTTCGGACATGAGTCGGGGGTTTGTGAGCAGGCCCCGGCACAGCATCAGCTTTCGAGCATGAGTCGGGGATATTGCAAGAGACCAGATTCGAGTAATAATGAGTAATGAATGAAAGATCATGTATGAAAGAACGAACGTATGAATGAACGTAAATGAATTATCGTAATAAAGTACAGAACATGATCCTTGTCATTCGACCTCTGTAATCGTGGCTGAGTGTCACGAAGAGGGTAAAGTCTGACCGGATCTAGAAAGAGGAGTGAACGATAATGTAATACGTTGAATGAACAAAGCTAATGAATGTAATGGCTAAGATAATAATGATATTATTTGCATGTACGTATGATGCATGATCACGAACGGTTGTATAGTATAGTATGTTTTGAAAGAACGGTTTTAACGAAAGTAAAGTATTTTATTATAAAACTAGAACTCACTCAGCATCGCTGACTTTTGTATGCATGATAGTTGGCAGGTATATGTTGATCCTAAGAAGTTGCAGGCATGGATGCATAAGCTACTCGGAGCATTTTGAGGCTGGCATCCGTATTTTGACATGTCATATATTTTGAGATGAAAACTAATGTTGTAAATGACATGTTTTAGTTATAAATGAAAGTTTTGAATTCTACTGCAAAATAATATATGTTTTCTAATGTTTTTGAAGGGTTTGTTAGAAGATAAAATCAAAGTCTAAGCTCTTAAACTTTCTGAAAAACGCAGCGGATATATATTTTGAAACATGATTATAAAACTGAAAAATCATGTTCTTTAGGTGACAAATATATGTATAAAACAAACCCATATTACAAAGGATCATATTATGTGAATAAGCAAGCTATGTAAACATAAAACGAGCATTATGGACAGCCATATAGAGGCTGCCATAAACTACCTTTCAGTAGCTCAAAAGGGTCGAGATCTTTGAAGATGATGATGTTTTTGAGCAGCAATCCTTCAAGGTGGAGGACCTCAAATCGTGATACCCACAAGCCTCCCAAACACTTACTAGCTAGGTAGTGTTACACCAAGTCTTGTCCCTCTTCTTGAACCCGAAATTTCAGCCAACAAGTAGCTTCAAGTTCAGCCAATAATCACTTAGAAATCAGCCAAAGATTTCGAAAATCTTGAGAGAAGAAGGAGAGAAAGACTTTTGCTTATATGAGAGAGAAAGAGAGTGTTCAAGTGGTTATCATGAAAGAATGTTTTGCTAATTAAGTCTTGCATGAAACAAGACCAAAATGAGGTTCCCTAGGCCCTTGGGCGGCCGAGTTTGGTGTTCAAAAGAAATTTTCCCACCTTTTCATCCTTTATTTTTACAACACTCTTTCAATAACTAACTTATAAAATTAAAACATAGTTTAGTTTTATAACATAACACTCTTTTATATTTCATTATTTAACCAACTTAAATAATGAAACATAAAATTATCTCATGAACATATTATCCACATAATGACGTTCTATCACAAAAGCAATATTTAGAAAACCAATTTTCTAAATAGGTGTCAAACATTTATTGTATGATCTTATCAATAAATAAGTGTTTGTTAGTGTTTGTATAGCATGTTATTGGGTATGACCTGACTTGGATCATAACGTACTAACCACATCAATCTTGTATGTGTCTTGGGCATATAAGATCCTACAATCTCCCACTTGCACAAGATTCATAGAAGATTGATGCAAGCAGTAAATACCGCCTAGCAACGGTTTACTACCCTTAATACGTATGACTAAGTGCCATTCAATAACATCATCCCCTTCAAGTACCATACTTGAAATGTTTTAGGTGAATCAATCATCTATCCTTTTGTCACAGATGTCATGTTAAATCCAAGAGACACGGAGTGATCATTCACATTGATTTAACTTTATCAGGCCTTAGACATCTTACTCTCAACGAATAAGAGGGACAAATCCCTTCTTGACTACATACGTCTCTCATAATTACCTTATATCATACCTGAACTCAGACTTATGTACTGCCATATTTCAGAACAGTGAAGAAATGAGTCAAAGTATAATATTTGGTAAATATCAAGACCCAATATGTATCTCAGGTCAGAGGATACCAAATGATGTTCGCCTTTACTCAAAATTACTTATGATCAATCAGGAAGATTCCATGTAGTAATATTTGAGATGTAGGTCAGTCCAATATTTGCATCCCATAAATATCTATGAACCTTGGCAGTAACCTTTTGCTCTATATTCATCCATATGAATATCTACCAATCCAAATTCATAATAATCTTACCCTCATACTTGTTCCCAGAAGTCTGAATGACTATGGACATTTAGAGTAAACAATTTACTCATGGATTAAACATGCTAAATTGGAATATTAATTGAAACATTATAACCAAATAATTTTATTCAAATAATAAAAGGTTCCACATATCCAAATACAAAATTACAGATCAAATCCAATCACTAGAATATCGAAGTCCCATGGCACAAGTATGACCCTCGTGCTTTGCCTTTTCAAGGAGCGTCGTGAGAGGATCCGCAATGTTTTGATCCGTGTGAACTTTGCGAATACATATCTTTCCCTTTTCAACTTCATCTTGTATGTAGTTGAATCTCCGCTCAATGTGCCTAGTCTTTTGATGAGCACGAGGTTCCTTGATTTGGGCAATCACACCCTCGTTATCACAAAAGATCTCTAGGGGGTCCTGAATGGAAGGGACAACCCCTAGATCGGCAAATGAATTTCTTCAACCATGCAACTACTTGAGCTGCCAATGAGGCGGCGACGTATTCTGATTCTGTAGTTGATAGAGCCACCACATCCTGTTTGGAGCTCTTCCAAGAGACCGCTCCTCCATTCAGAATGAAAATATATCCCGATTGTGACCGTGAATCATCACGATCGGTTTGGAGACTCGCATCCATGTAACCTTTTACAATGAGTTCCTCATCACCAGATCCATAGATTAGGAACATATCTTTTGTCCTCCTTAGGTACTTAAGTATGTTCTTAACAGCCATCCAATGACTGTTTCTAGGATTTTGCTGGTATCGGCTTGTCATGCTTAAGGCGCATGACACGTCTAGCCGAGTGCATATCATTGCATACATGATGGATCCAATAGCTGATGCGTATGGGATTGCCTTCATTTTATCTTGCTCATCCTTAAGCTAGGACGTTGAGTCGTACTCAATATCGTTCCTCTTTGAATAGGTACCGTACCTTTCTTAGAGTTCTCCATCTTGAACCTTTTCAAGATTTTATCAATGTATGGACTTTGATTAAAACCAACCAACCGCCTTGATCTATCCCTATAGATCTTTATTCCCAGAATATAGGCGGCTTCACCAAGATCCTTGATTGAAAAACAACTTCCAAGCCAGGTTTTTACACTTTCCAAGGTTGGAATATCATTTCCAAATAGTAGTATGTCATCAACATATAATACTAGGAAAGTGACGATGCTCCCGCTAGCTTTCTTATATACACAAGCTTCATCAGCGTTCTTGATGAATCCAAATTTGATTACTTCTTCATCAAAACGGTGATTCCAACTTCTCAATGCTTGTTTCAATCCATAGATTGATTTCTTTAACTTGCATACTTTATGAGGATGTTTTGGATCGACAAAACCTTCAGGCTGAACCATATAGACATCTTCCTCAAGATATCCATTTAGGAAAGCGGTTTTGACATCCATTTGCCAAATCTCATAATCATAATGAGCAGCTATGGCAAACAATATCCTTATAGACTTTAGCATCGCAACAGGTGAGAAGGTTTCATCATAATCAACTCCTTGAGTTTGAGTGAAACCTTTTGCTACAAGTCTAGCTTTATAAGTATCCAAGTTTCCATGCATATCGGTTTTCTTCTTAAAAACCCACTTACTTCCAGCTACTTTGGAGTTAAGAGGTGGTACAACCAAGTCCCATACTTGATTGTCATGCATGGATTGCATCTCAACGCTCATGGCCTCGAGCCATTTGTCACAATCCGAATTGGACACTGCATCACGATAGGTGGTTGGTTCATTGGAATCTACCACATAGCATCCATCTACGAAAAATCCATATCTTTCAGGTGGATTACTAATTCTACCAGATCTGCGCAATTTGTGTATATTGATCAACCACTTGATCATCCTCAACATCCACATGTTGAGTGCTACTTTCAACCAAACATGCATCGGTTGTGGTTCTTGATCCTCCTCAAGATCCACTGTTCTACTGCTAGTTTCTTCCATAAGGAACTTTGCTTCTAAGAACTCACCCTTTCTAGCAACAACACCTTTTGTTCCAGTGGATCATAGAAATAATATCCCATAGAATCTCTAGGATATCCAACAAAGATACACTTGGTGGATCAGACTTCCAATTTGTTTGGGGTGGGAGTCTTAACATAAGCCTCGCAACCCCAGACCCTTAAGTATGACAAGGATGGAACTCTTCCATGCCATATCTCAAAAGGTGTCCTTTCCATCTTTTTGTTGGGGCCATATTTAGAATACGGGCCGCGGAGAGCAAAGCAAAACCCAAAATGATAGAGGTAATGTGCTTCTAGCCATCATAGATCGGACCATATCCAATAAGGTTCGATTCCTCCTCTCAAACACACCATTATGTTGTGGTTCCAGGTGGAGTGAGTTGTGAGACAATCCCACAACTCCTAAGATGATCTTGAAAAGCATCACTTAGGTATTCACCTCCTCTATCAATGCGGAGAACTTTAATCGACTTGTTGAGTTGATCTTGTACTTCATTTTGAAAGATCTTGAACATTTCAAAACCTTCATCTTTGTGTCTTAACAGGTACACATACCCATAGCGACTATAATCGTCGGTAAAGGTAATGAAGTATCTTTCACCATTCCTAGTCATTGGCTTAAAAGGACCACATACATCCGAATGTATGATTCCTAATAAATCTTTTGCCCTTTCATTAGTTCCCCTAAAGGGTGCCTTAGTCATTTTTCCTTGTAAACAAGATTCACATACATCAAATGAATCACATTCATTTGTTTTTAAAGACCATTCTTTTGAAGTGTTTTGTTACGTTTCTTGTTTGTATGACCAAGACGACAATGCCAAAGATAGGTATCACTCAAATCCAACTTGAGTTTCTTGGTGCTAGTTTGGTACAATGAACTATTTAGAGTATTTTCATGAACAATTCATAAATACCATTAATGGGAATAGCTTTAAAGTAGAACATATCATTTAAAGAAACATGAATATCTTTTTCAACAAATGATAATACATATCCAAATTGTTTTAATAGGGCTACAGACATAATATTCCTAGTCAAACTAGGAGCATACAAAACATTGTTCAAAATTACTTCCAAACCATTTGGAAGTTTCAAGATGTAGTCACCACGGGCTTCAACTTGAACTTTAGCCCCATTGCCCATGTAGAGGCTAACATCCCCTTTGTTGAAGTTACTACTTCTTTTGACCCCTGCAACAAATTGCAAATGTGAGTTCCACATCCGGTATCTAATACCCATGTGTTAGAGGATGTCATGTTTACATCAATATGGATCATGTATATTGTACCTGAGGTTTGCCCAGCATCCTCTTTGCTTTCAACTCTTGGATATGGACAGGACAATTTCTTGCCCAATGTCCAATCCCCACACTTGAAGCATGGGTCATTAGTAGCAACCTTTTGCTTCTTCTCCTGTGGTTTGGGCACCCTTACCACCCCTTTCCCCTTCCCCATACGGGTCCCTTGCCCTTGGCAACCTTTCCTTGTGTGTGGGATGAGGCCTTTTCTTGTCCCCACCTTCATTGATGGTGAGAACGGGTAAAACCCTTTTACCCATGGCCGCCTCGGCCGTTTTGAGCATTGAGTGAAGCTCACCAATGCTTTTGTCCCAAGCATTCATGTTGTAGTTCAACACGAATGTCTCGAACTTCTTGGTAAGGCCATTGAGGATCAAATCCGTGGCAATTCCTTCGAGACAGGACAATTAAGCCTTTCGAGGCGGTCAATGTGGCTTTTCATCTTAAGTACATAGATGAAACTGATTGGTTGTCGTCCATATGACATGCATGGAGCGCTCGAACCATTTTGAAGCGCTCAACCCTCGCTTGCTGTTGGAACGTTTCCTTCAGCTAGGTTATCATGTCATAAGCTCCATGATGTTCATACCTTTTGGAGATCCGGAGTCATGCTCGCCAGCATGAGACAAGACACTTGGACGGAGTCCTCAGTGTACTTCAGCCAATCGTTATAGGCCTCCTCATCATCCTCAGTAGGTTGATCGGGGATAGGATCGTCTAAAATATATGATCGTCTCTCTTGCTTGAGAACGATTCTCAAGTTTCGATACCAATCAAGAAATTGTTATGATTTAGACGTTCCTTTTGGAGAATCGCTCGTAATGATTGGGCGGACGCGGATGAATTTTCATGATTATCATTATTGGTGGGTATCTACAAAATTTAACAAAGATCTATTTTAGTATTTTCGATATTGCTATTTTTTAATAATTAATACCTTTAAAGGTCATTTTCATATTAAAATCTAGAACCCAACATTACATTTAAATTGTGGTTAGGTGACCTTTATCCCACGATTTAAATTAATAAGGTGGTCAACGATTGATGGTTGCAACCATTTGCAACTTCTAGAGGTATGGGATCGACTTTAAACATCATATGTAAAGTCGGCATGTTAATCCCATCAACACCATTTGAAAACCATATTGTAGGTGATCCATTTAACATGGTTTGCAAATCAAGTTACCCTACTTACACACACATGTGAGTTTACCAACATAAGTGGTTAGGTGACCTTTATCCCACCAATGTGGTATCCCCGCCTTAATCACAAGTTCCCTCTAAATGGTTAGATGACCTTTATCCCATTAAGAGTTTCCAAATGACTCAAGTGTTGTGCAAAAGGACGGTGTTAAACTTGTTGGTAAAGAATTTAAAGTTTTCATTAATTCTAGACTTTGAAAACTCTATGTACGTTGTAACTTCATGCTTACAAATACTTGGTACTATATGGTTCTTTTAATAAAACCCATTTTATTATGAAATCATTAATCCTTTTAATAACATTTATTAACACTTAATGATTAAGAACCATTTTTATATTAGCTTGTTAAGATCATTTTATTAAGATTGTTTATCATATCCAAATATCACACAATCATTCACAAAATCACAATCAAACAAGCATAATATAAACAACCACATGTGCATAACCATAGCTACTATTGTGATCACACTTGTTTGCCATCACAAGTGTGGTCATTTGGTCTTTGCTAAGGGTTACCAAAAAAACACAAAATAGAGATTACAATGGATCTCCCACTTGATGTCGCATCCATATGCTTCAAGTCCACTTTGTGTCTACCTTTTGTGCTTTCTTCCTGAGCATCTTTTTTTATAAAATATATATCCTAATACATATTTTCTAGTAGAAGAAAAATACTCCTAATCTATTATCACATCCCAATGAATAAATAGATAAATTACAAGCACAAAACTTTACAACCCAATTGAATGAATATAATCAAATAAATACATTCTTTCAAAGCAAACAACACAAGGTCTAAGCTAGGTTATGTACTATCAAATGAACAAATACAAACATCATACAATAAACAAAATAAACCCCATCAAACCCCAAATTTTCAGCCAACATAAACTAAAAACTAGGGTTTGTTTGTCCAAACAAACAACAACCAAACATATCAACCAATTGACATTCCTATCTTTCAAAGTTTAATCATAAGCATGAAGATATAACTTTGAAAGACATGGGGTTTATTGAATCAACCAAAACAGCCTTTAATGAGTTGATAAACATCCTTTAAAACCAATTTTTAAAGGACAAGAACAAGCAAGCTATCCACATAACCGGCTCTTGATGCCATTGAAGGGTTTGTTAGAAGATAAAATCAAAGTTTAACCTCTTAAACTTTCTGAAAAACATAATGGATATATATTTTGAAACATGATTATAAAACTGAAAAATCATGTTCTTTAGATGACAAATATATGTATAAAACAAACCCATATTACAAAGGATCATATTATGTGAATAAGCAAGCTATGTAAACATAAAATGAGCATTATGGATAGCCATATAGAGGCTGCCATAAACTACCTTTCAGCAGCTCAAAAGGGTCGAGATCTTTGAAGATGATGATGTTTTGGAGCAGCAATCCTTCAAAGTGGAGGACCTCAAATCGTGATACCCACAAGCCTTCCATACACTTACTTGCTAGGTAGTGTTACACCTAGCCGTGTCCCTCTTCTTGAACCCGAATTTTCAGCCAACAAGTAGCTTCAAGTTCAACCAATAATCACTTGGAAATCAGCCAAAGATTTCAAAAATCTTGAGAGAAGAAGGAGAGAAATACTTTTGCTTATATGAGAGAGAAAGAGAGTGTTCAAGTGGTTATCATGAAGAGTGTTTTGCTAATTAAGTCTTGCATGAAACAAGACCAAAATGAGGTTCCCTAGGCCCTTGGGCGGCCGAGTTTGGTGTTCAAAAAAATTTTCCCACCCTTTTCATCCTTTATTCTTATAACACTCTTTCAATAACTAACTTATAAAATTAAAACTTAGTTTAATTTTATAACATAACACTCTTTTATATTTCATTATTTAACCAACTTAAATAATGAAACATAAAATTATCTCATGAACATATTATCCACATAATGACGTTCTATCACACAAAAGCAATATTTAGAAAACCAATTTTCTAAATAGGTGTCAAACATTTATTGTATGATCTTATCAATAAATAAGTGTTTGTTAGTGTTTGTATAGCCTGTTATTGGGTATGACCTGACTTGGATCATAATGTACTAACCACATCAATCTTGTATGTGTCTTGGGCATATAAGATCCTACAGTTTTATATGCGATGAACCACCAGCTGTAAGCGTCCCGGGAACGGGGCCTTACGTTAGAGGTTAGGAATTTGAAGATATTCTGAAAATGTTTAAAAGGACCGACAACTTCAAATCCTTGAAATCCATCTACAAGAGAAAAAATAGATCCTTTCAAAACCATTAGGAAGAAAATGAAGATTAAAGTGACTGATGAGGTAGGATTCCCTGAACTGAAGGTTAAGCCTACAGAGTCCTTAAAAAGGAAGATGGTTGTAGGAACTCATATTTCTAAACCAATCTCAAATGTATTTATGATGAGAAGACCCATGAGTTGGTGATAGAAGGAAGTGGGGAGGTATGTAGGCTTTAGAGACTCGGTTGTTTAGGGGGTATGAAGTCAGATTGGTTGATGAATCATACATTCACTACATCTACACTAGACACTTCAGTGAAATTAAAAATAAGCTTAGAGAGGATGATATGTATGTTTTCCTTAAGTTCATCAAGATTCTAAAGATGGCATATTACCCGATCATTGCCTAAGGGAACAAAGAAAGAAAAGAAAGACTCATCTCCAATTGGGGAAAATTGTGAAGCTTGAGGTGGATGTTCAAGGATCACTTTTGTTTCATATAGATGGGTTATCCATAGTGTCCATTTGGGGACACATCTCTTTGAAACAAGTCCCTATTGAAGCCATCTATACAATGAGCCAAATGAAGTTCCATGTCCTCAATAGAGAAAAGATCAATGAAGCAAGGGATTTCTCTAACATGATCAAAGCAATACTAGATCATTCCTTGGCAGAACTAGTTGCACCCCCTTCACCCGTCCAAGACCTTGTAGAATCATCACATCCTCAAACACCATCAAACCTTTGAAGAAAATAGGTTATATAATCCTTAGGGAGAGTATTGTTAGACCCTAAAAGGATCATACATGCCAATTCAAGTGGTGGTTGATGGTTGTTCTGCTGGTATTCTCCCACAAGTCCAAAAAGATATGCGAATGAAGAATTCTAAGAATAATACAAGTGTTGGCAATCCACATTTGTCTATGCGGATGACCAAAAACAAATGTTGACAAGTGTTTGTTTATCCACATATACAAATACGGATAGACAGAAAGAAATACTGACAAGTATTTCACATCTGTATTAACTAATGTGGATGTTCGTCAATAATTGTGCATAGTGTTTGTTCATCCGCATTTGTCAATGTTAATGATCAAACACCAATGCTGAAGACAACAGAAGAAATTTTGATGAAGAAAAAGTCATCTGCATTAGTTAATGCGGATAATGCGGATGAACAGAAGAAATTGCTAATTAGGCTTTAGACTTAAACTAGTTTCTTGATATATAGTACAGGGGTAGTTTAGTCATTTTGTAAAGACTTTTTTGTCAATATATAAAATGAATAGAAAACCCTAGTTTTAGGGAAACTTAGATCCTTAGACAATTAGAATATTAAGATTCAATCAATCATATGTTTTCTTGTGTCAAGTTACTATTTATTGCTAAACCCTAACATTCATTGTAACATTTTCATCATCGTTAATACAAAAGCATTTATGAGTATTATCAACATTTAATGATCTGTGTTTTGTGTATATCCCAAACATAATCACATACTCAATCATCATATTCAATTTTAGTTGATTCACATCAATTGAGAATATCATTCTCACAACCTAGTTAGGATATAAGTCGTAAACTATTATACGTTAAGAGATGCAAAACTAAGAAAAATATATTTTAAAACACAAATTTAAAGTTTTGAAGAAATCGTCTATAAAATATTTTAAAATATTAAACAGTAAAATCTTTTATAAAGTATTCAATGAGAATTGGAGTGAGAAAGAGAAAAAATTAGAAATAACACTACTTTGATAAAAATTTATCCAATTATATCATTTTGATAAATAAATTTTTTAATTATACTCTTTTGTGAAAAAACTCTACCAAACCAATGTTCATTCGGTTTGTTTTTAATATATAGAGGAATTTGACTATATATTTTTGTAAAATAATTATTTCTAGGCTCTAGGTTGAGTTTTCCACAAGGGTGTGGATTTCGTGTAGATTAAAAAATATTTACCAATATAGTGTTTTCTTAATCTTTTTTGTTTCTTCCTCTTATTTTTATTAGATACTTTACAAAAGACTTTTTAAAATGTTTTCTTTTATTTATTTCAAGGATGATTTCCTTAAAATTTTAAAAAATGTTGTTTCAGACCATGTTCCAGAATATATTTCAAAATTTCAAATTGTTTTATAACCATGGTGTTAAAGTAGAAACTTTGTTTATTTCTGTGAAATATTTTCAAAGAAATGGTTTAGTCGAATATACGTGGGTATAAAGATGCCAAAGAAAAAAAATTATATTACAATTTTTGTACCTGATAATTCATATAAATTATATCATATTTTTTTGAATGACAAATATGCGACACTGATTTTTTTATATATTTAGTTTCTAGTCAGGACCGCACATTCAACTCTCTGAGAAAAAAACATATTACTGAGAAAATCTTCTATCTTAACTTTAAATTTTTTTATTTAAAGTGATAGTTTAACCTATAATCTTACACTTTTTACATATCTTCATTTACGATAATATCATTTAAGATTCTGTATACGTTAAAAACTAAGTTTTTCACCCCACCTTTTTAATTTTTATTTTACTACCCATTATATTCAATAAAAATATTTAAAAAGATATTCCACTTAAAACCAGTCTTCATTTCGAAAAAACAAATTTTATTTTTTTGTATATTAGTATTGAACATTTAAAAAAATTAGTTATTTACTTCAAATATTTAGCAAGATGATAAAATCGAAATTTCATGTTTTGATCGTAAATTAATCTATAACACCTCAGGTTAAAAAACAACTTAAATGAATTAACTTATAATCAAGCAACATATTATATAGTAAAGTTTATGTCTTTTACGGTGGTTAAACATTCTAAAAATTATTATTATACAACGTATTAAAAGAAATTAGAAATGTTTCTAAAATAATCTATTTGAAAATTTTTCTAAAATTAAAAGAAATCATCTTTGAAAGAATCTAAAAAATTTACAAAAAGTTATGTAAATTATCCAATGAGAAAATGAGTGAGACAGTAATAAATTTTGAATGTATACTATTTTGGTAAATATTTTTTTTATCTACACTATTTTAGTAAATAAAATTTTTATCTGTACCATTTGGGGAAAAAACTTGCCCTAGGTTAGGATATTATTAATGAGATGAGATAAACAATTTATTTATGTTTCAAGAATATCTCCTACGAAAATACAGTAAAATATAGAATTAAGTTAATTGTTACTAAACACAAGTTAGGCAATTATTATCTACCGTCAATCGCTATGTTTTTTAACCAAAACCTCAGTGAGGATTAGTTTGAAAAAATGTTCACAAAATGGTTGTTTGTTTGATTTTGTTTTGTTTTGTTTAAACACAACCGATTTGGGCTTTCGGATATGGGGTTTGTGTAGTTTTCACTGGGTTCAGTTTTGATGTTCGAGATAAAAATTTCTTTGATAATTTGATTATGGAAATAGAAATTCATGCTATATATATGTAGATATATATATGTGTATATGGTTCCATAAATCTATTTTCTTTTGGTATACAAGATGCATATGATGTTGTCTGATTCTAATGTATTTAAAAATATATACGTATTAAAATAGGAAAATAATTAATGCAAAAGGAGCATTATTTTCGTAATGAATTAAAGGGGCATAGGGCCATAGATATAAACCGAGATAAAGGAAGGAAGGAAGAAAGAAGAAGGGAAGTGAAAATGCAGCAAGAGAAGAGAAAAGAAAAGTGTGAGAGTGATGGAGAATTGGAAACGCAGCAGAAGAAGAAAAAGGAAAATAAGGGAGATGGTGATGGTGATGGTGATAGTGAACTTTGCGAATTCGCTGACAAGTATCCGCTGCTGAACGACTCGTTGGTGGATGATCTTGGAGAGGATGGGGAGATCGATTTGCTGATGAAGTACCTGATGCACGCTTGTAAAAAGGAGGTGGAAGAACTTAATCTCCAGCTCAAGGCTTTCTATGCCTCCAAGGGACGCCTCGCTAGGAAATTGAACACGCTACTTGCCAAACAAACACATCTTGTTCATGTCGGTATAAAGGCATACCGGAAATACTCAGCATCATCATCTTCAACTTCAACTTCAGCCACTGCTCTTTGATTAATTACATGTCCTTTCTTAATTATTTAAACATCTATCCATCCATCCATCTATCTATCTATCTATCTATCTTCTATTATAGAATCAAGTTTTACTTTTAATACCAGTTGATCAATGCATGGTTAAGTCATGTCTTTATTTCTTTTGCCTGTATTTGTTCTTTTACATCAATTCCTCTTGATTATATCTATGAAACTAGGATTTCAACCCAGCCTTAATTTGCTGCTGGAGTTTCTCATTCTATGAAAATGAAATTCGGTATTTGCATAAAAATTGGTGATCATCAAAGTGTTAATCATGCTTTTATATATATATATGTGTGTGTGTGTGTGTCTTTGAACTATTATTAACGACTATGCTAACAATCATCCCCTTCAAAGAGTTTCTTGCGTTTGTCATGGTGCATATATTTTATAGCATATTACACAAATTAATTACATGTATTAAACTTTCTCGAAATCCTAAAATAATTTGTTAACCATGTAACTAACATAATTGTTTCACCTATGACGGCTAAAAAAATTAGTTTACTATATTATATTTTACCATTCGTTTTGTTTGTTTTTTAATCGGTTTGTTTTGTTTTGGTTTGGGTTTTATTTAAAACGAAACCATATTCTACTATTTCAGTTTTGAAGTTTTTAAAAATGTTTTGTGTCGGGTTTTCGGTTTCACTTTGGTTTTGATTTCAATTTATGTTTTTGAGAACGATATTTTGTTAAAATTAAAAAAACTACTCGTAGAGTATTAAACTAATGTTTTGTTTATCGTTAAATTAGTAAAACACGTTAATATGTTAATTCAAAGAAAATTGAATGGTATAGTCGTTTGAGGCCATAAACAATATAATATTTACTCGTTTGACGCCAAAATTAAAAGAAACTGATAGAGCCTAAAGTTGGCTTGCTTGATTGA
The DNA here is from genome assembly GCA_025506515.1 of Flaveria trinervia. Taxonomy (NCBI): domain Eukaryota; kingdom Viridiplantae; phylum Streptophyta; class Magnoliopsida; order Asterales; family Asteraceae; genus Flaveria; species Flaveria trinervia. The sequence goes on along the minus strand of JACCIX010000354.1, from coordinate 77,767 downwards.
ACAAGAAAACAACAAGGTTACAGCCCACTTCGAAAAGGGCGGATCTCCAGATTATAGTGAAACACCAAGTTTTAAAACCAAAATCAAAGACCGACTAAAACAATGCAGAAAATCAAATATTTAAACTAAGCTACAGTAGTTATGACATGGTCTTCTAGCTCTTGAAAACATGGATCACTTCCCCACACCTCCACAACTCCTACTTTTCCCTCCATCCAGCAGCCTATGGGTCTGCCCTGACTCATTCTGACCCATTCCCCTCCTTGGAACAGTATCAATGCAACCTTCCCGGAGAATCGACTTGCCCTCAAGTCGAGGATAGAAAATTTACAGGATCATTGAAGGGTTAGTTACAACACAACAACACAAAGAGGAGATTAACTAAACTTTAATCAAATAGTAAACTGGATTAACCAAGTGTTGAGATACTAAGAACACAAGTAATGCAAGAGACATAACACAAAGAACACAAGTGTTTGGTTTTCAAGAATGTAATATATTGCCTTCTCTATGTTCTATTACAAGTGTTACAAAGCATAAATAAAAGATACAAGAACATGAGATACTTATACTACATTCTACAGTCGGCTATACTTTGAAAGCCAGCTGGATACAATTGACTAGACCCAAACAAAATCAATTGTAGAGTCAAAAGGCAGATTGCCTTTTGACTTGTGACTATGACATGCCATAGCTCACATCCTTATCTATTACAAAAGGATAAAGTACATAAAGTAGAAAGTTACAGACTCAAAACCTCAATGTACAGTTACCAAAAGCATTGACCTTTTCACCAAACCATGTAAGTTGGTGACTTGCAGAGTTGCAGCGGAAAGGTGTCCAACTTTATGGAACAGTACATCAGATAAAGCATGTTACTAAAAGTCTTCGGAAGAAATCTGTCTTCATGAACTTGAAGCTTCAGAAGACTTTGTCTCTGAGGCTTTGGAAGACTTCATGTTTGGCTTCGGAAGATATTGGTCTTGGCTTCGGAAGATTTCACACTTAGAGTATTTCTGTTGCACATGTGAAACTTCCGAAGCATTCTTCTTTAATGCACTTGTGTAGCATGCAGGAAAGATTAAAGATGTTTAGGTTGCATCGGCCTCTTCATTAATCTCTACAAAATTGTGCCCCCCGTCCAGTAGTGTGCAACTCGAAGGGTTTAATAGTGAGGTGTCGAAAAGTAGCTGCTTGTTGGTCATCTAATGGTAATCCCCGCAGCTTGTACTCCCGACCATCAATGGTAAATGCGAGAGACATGTGCTGCATGTTTGCTTGGACAATATTGAGTGTTGCCAGCCATTTGATGCCTAATACCACATCAGCCCCTCCCAAAGCAAAAGGATATAAGTCTTGTATCACCTTGAGGTCACCAAGCTGAAGTTTAACATTTTGACAAACACGATTGCATCTAATAACATCTTCGTTTCCAATCTAAATGCCGAACAAAATGATAAACTGTGCAGTGATCTTTAAGTCATTCACCAACTTATCCGAGATGAAGTTGTGTGTTGATCCGCTATCAATAAGGACTAGAACCTCTGCTAATTCAAGGATCCCTTTTAACTTCACGGTGGTTGTTGTTGATTGACCAAAGAGCGCATGAAGGCTGATCTCGGCTATATCTTCAGGACCACTTCCTTGTGTTTTTCCTCCTCATCAGCAGTGAGTTCGATAAGTTTGAAGGCCCCTGTCTTGCACTTGTGGCCCGGCCCATACTTGTCACCGCACCTAAAACATTCACCCCCGCAATAGGCGATTCTGTTTTTCTATTTCAGAAATGCGAATTGCAGGTTTGCTGGTAGCTACATCCTCGGTTTGAAGGGTACTTGCACGCTCATTTTCTGCAGAAACAGGCTTGGAATTAGTAGATGCAGATAGGCTATTCCCAGTCCGAGTTATGCAAAGCTTCGATTCAAATTCAAGGGCAATGCTCATAGCTTTATACACGGTTCTGGGCTTGTGAATCTGCACATCAGATTTCAAGTCGTCTTTGGGCCATTTAGAAATACTCCTAATAGGCAGTGTTTGGGCCAATTTGTGACTCGTGACCAACGTTTTGCAAATTCTTGGCAGTACTCTTGCACAATACCAGTTTGTCTGATGCTACATAAGTGTTCGTCCGGATTTTGAAACTCTGCAGGTCCAAAATTCTTTTGTAAGGCTCGAACTAACTCCTCCCAGTAGGAAATATCCTAATCAGTGGACAACCAGGAATAGAAATCCAATGCGTTCCCCTCCAAATGCATTGAAGCCACGTCCACTTTCTCCTCATCCGGTATGTTATAATAGCGAAAGTACTTCTTTGCTTTAAGTATCCACCATCGTGGATCACCATCACTGAAAACAGGAAAGGGCATCCTGTTTTTGGGGCGGTGAGATCGGCTGTTGTTCCAGGAAGTCTCCCCATCCTCCATTCTGCCAGGACCACCACTCCCTTTGTCTCTGGACATCGCACGAGTCTTGAGAGCTGCAACATCTGCTTGTAACGATTCCATGGACTCCAGTTTGGAAGCTATAACTACTAGTTGGGTGCAATCACATCAGTGGTTGAAGAAGAACCTTCTGGGTTGCTACGAGTTGAAGGTGCCATGTTGATTTCCCGACAATGAAACCAAATGATAGAGCCTAAAGTTGGCTTTCTTGATTGAACAAGAAAACAGCAAGGTTACAACCCACTTCGAGAAGGGCAGATCTCCAGATTATACTGAAACACCAAGTTCTAAAACCAAAATCAAAGACTGACTAAAACAATATAGAAAATCAAATATTTAAACTAAGCAACAGCAGTTATGACATGGTCTTTTAGCTCCTGAAAACGTGGATCACTTCCCCACACCTCCACAACTTCTACTTTTCCCTCCATTAAATTTCCCTCCATTAAATTTCCCTCCATCCAAATTCCCTCCATCTAGTAGCCTATGAGTCTGCCCTGACCCAATCTGACTTATTCCCCTCCTTGGAATCGTGTCAGAAACTTAATCATTTTCATTATATTTTGATTCCTACCTTGTTGTTTAGAGACAAATTAAATAAAATTTGAAATTATCACTACTCTTAATTTAAATCGATATGTTAATACTATAACACGTAAAAGTATAAAAATCTTGTATAAAGATAAAATATATTATATTGGTTGAAATTTTGATACTTTCCAAAATTGAATCATAACTAGATTTCATATAAACCATCTCGTTTTTAATGTACATGTATCGTATTATATATATAAATATAAAATTTGTTTTAGTAACTTGTTTATTACATAGTTTAAATAAATAAGATAGTAAATATAATAAAATATATAACTATAAAATATTTTTTAATATAAAATATGATTTAAATTACATATGAGTTAATAATTATAGCTAAGGTGTTGTCATGCAACACACGAAGTATATAGTATGATTATCTATTATTTTTATGAATAACTTGGTGTTTCAGAGAATTAAGAAAAAAAATGAAATGGATATAAAAAATCAAAATTATAATCAATTAATTGTATTATACACTAATTACATATCATTTTACTTTAATAAAAGAATAAATGACAGTGTTATATGTTATCACCATAATTCTTCTCATTAAAATTTTTCCGTCTCTCTCTCCTATTAAATAATTACTTTAATTACTAATAATATTATTTTAATATTTTTTAATATTTAATAATTAAGAAATAAATCTATTAATTAAGTTATTTCTAAATAAATTAATACTTTTAAAAAAGCCAAGTTTTAGAAAAATTAAGCAAATTTGGGAGTTGTAATAAGAATTGTTTTAAAAATGTATTTTTATATGTTTTGTTTTTAAAACAAAATGTTTATTTAAATTAAAACAAAAACACTATTTTAAAAAGTCGATATCACTGTTTTATTATTTATAGTCATTTTCATACGCAATTTAAGTTATATCATATCTTATAATATCATTTTATATTTAACAAATTTATTCTATTAATATTTTATATATTCAACCTGTGTAATACACGAGTTTATTAAAGCTAATTAATTTATGAAATAATAGAACATGTGTTTTAATTTGTTACTGGTGCAATGTTGGATTGTATCTATATCACAACCTTTGGTATCAACTTTCGATATACATTTAATATTTCAATATAATATAAAAAAATTATTCATGTAATGTGTTAAAACTTTAAAATAGTAAAGTTAATATCTACTTTCTTCTCCCAATTAATTATAATTTTCATTAAACGAAGAGATTGTGAAATAATAATTAGAAAAAAAAACCTAAAAAATGAAAAAGGTGAAAAACCTCATATTTAGATGAAAAATAGGCAGTTTTAAAAGATTTAAGTTATTATTTTAAAAGATAAAGGAAATTCAAGAATAAAATAGTTTATTATGAAATTATATGTTACATTTCAAAGAAATGAGTTTGCTAAATATTCAGAAATTATCAAATAAATAAAATGTTAGGCTTTTAAGTTTCAACACCATTTAATATACAACTGGATTTAACCTTTGTTAATATTTTCTAACTTTTTATTTGACTCCTTTTCTTCTTCACTATACTTTCACATACAAATCGTCCGTCACTCCCCTCACATAAACTTCATTTTTCACCGTTGATTCGTTCTGTCGATTCATACTCCATTTACTTCTTTTTGTCTCCTTTCTAGCAATCGAGGGCTGAATCAATGTGTGTGAATACAAAATGGGTTGACGAACGTGTCTGAAGTGCAGGTTTAGCAAAATGATATCTATCATCTGGGGGTACATGTTTGTTCGGAGGGGATGTGTAGGTTGCATGGCGGTTTTTGGCAGGAAAGTGGGTAATACTTTTGGCCGTCTTACAACGGTTACTACTTTTGGTGATGACGCGGTTAATAATTCCGGTGATGGTGCAATTAGTATTTCACGGTGTTCTTTGGTGGTTTTCGTTATCAATTGGCGTTGTTTAGCGGTTATCGACGTTGCCGCCGTAACAAATCATTCCTGTCGTTTGCCAGCGTCGTTAACCTACCGTTTGTCAACGCCATTAACTTGCATTTTGTAGTATATAATAATACCATGATATCAACTTTTTATATATGTATTTTTTTTAAATGAACTAAAATTTTATTTTAAACTAAACTATTTTAAAAAACGTCATTATAACTCCCAAAGTTAATCGCTTTGCTGTATAATTTTTTCTTAAAAACACTAAGTTTAAAAAAAACTTTAAAAATAATTTATGTTTAAGAAAAATTTCTTATCTTAAAAAATTTATTATGTTATAAATAACATTTAATTGAAAGTGTTCTGTCTTAATTTTTACAAAAGTATTTATAGTTCACAAAGAAATTATTAACTGCTAAAATTAAAAGAGAAATAGAAAATTTTTAGATAAAAGAAATTTTGGTGCTATCATGTGTATCCCATAAGTACTAGTTTAGAAACATGATTGAGCATATTTGCAGGACCGATTAGGAGGGTTGGTCACTTACAACACAAACAGACAATGAGTAGAGTGATGATTAGAAATCTTAACAAATTAAATCGGGAACTAGTAAACACACAAAGATATTACTTAAAACACAGAGAAATATCAGACATAACAAGGAAGAAACAACACAAGTAAAATGGTGTTCAAGAATGTTATATATTGCTCTCAAGTATTTTTACAAGTGTTTAAAGCATATTCTAAGTTACAAGAACCTGAGATACTTTATACTATATCCTACAATCAATCATACTTAGAGGGTCAGCTGGAAACATTTGAACTAGATAACAAAATCAGATGTAGAGTCAAAAGGTAGAATGTGACATGTCATAGCTCACATTCTAATATATTACAAAAAGGATAAAAATACATAAAGTAGAAAGCATAGACTCAAGACCTCAATGTATAGTTTACCAAGAGTATAGACCTTTCACTAACTTATGAAAGTTGTGAGTCAACAGACTTGCAGCGGAAAGTGGTCCAGCTTATGGTAAACTACATCAGATGAAGCACATATACAAAAAGTCTTCGGTAGATAAACTGTTTTCACTTCTTGGCTTCGGAAGACTTTGTCTCTAAAGCTTCGAAAGACTTCACCTTAAGCTTCAGAAGATATTGGTCTTGGCTTCGGAAAATTTTACATTTAGAATATTTTAAGTGCATGGTGCAAAACTTTGGAAGCATCTCTACTCTTATACATCAGTGCATGCATGCGGAAAGACTTTGGATGTTTTAGGTGCATCAGCCTTATATAAAACCTTACAAACTCCCTTTAGCATGATGCTACCAAAACATGTGAAGATCTTAGATATTGACAGTCCTCATTATGATGATGACTGTATCCTTTTTCATGAGATGGTCAGGATCACTCAGATTCTTATAGAATCTACTCTTCTCAAATAGATCATGTAGAGGTAGATTGAGCATGTCCTGCCAAGTGTAGACATCTTTAATACCTTGATTTCTGATAACATTTCATCTTTTTGGATTAATGGAGTAGGTTTAGGACAAGACGGATCTTCCTGATGCAAGAGGAGCTACTTGAATTGGAGTTGTTTAAGCTTCCTCTTGTTGCATTTCCTTAGGATGTTCTGACTCATCCTGAGTCTGGAGGTGGATGACCCTGTCTTCTTCTTCTTTGACTTAGGTCTAGAAGCAATCATTTTCTTCCTCTTTTGGAACTTTGACTAAGAAGACTGGCCTGTAGTGTCTTGTTATTCTGATTTGTCTTTCTCAGTTGGGTTTATCTACCTCATAGGTTCAGAAGGAGTGGGAGTTTGACCCTATTGTGGATCAAAATATGAAGCTTGCTGAGACTCGATAGGAGGTCCAGATTGTGTTGTCTTAAAAGGTTCAACCTTAACCTCCACTTCTTGAGGGGCATGACTTGGTTGGGAGTGTAAATCAATGAGCTCCCCTTTTTTAATCTTCTGCTTGATCACCCTTATGTGCTCATCCATGGTAGATAGAGACATAGGACCAAGTCTCCTTCTAGAGAATCCATACAACTTTAAGAAACTCGCATCCTTTGCCTATCAGCAGACTTCTTTTGACTTTTCTGGATGATGGCTCTTGTTTTGACTACTTCTTCCTTTAATTTTCTCTTTGTAGTTTTTCTCTTTGAGCACCTGAAGTTCAAGTTGTTTGAGGTTCTCAAACCTAATGTACCCAAGGGGAAGGGGAAGAAGTGCAACTGTTTGATAGAGACTTGTGGCACTCAGGTAGCTAATCTTATTTTCCTGTCTGTTTCTTTATCTACCTAAGGTTCTTGAGATGCCACAATCTCTTGCATAGGGCTTTCCTAATCTAGAGAGAGAGAGAGGGTAGGAACATGCTTGTATAATCTTTTCTACCCCCCTTCTTTTTAAATTTAGAGGAACAATCTTGCATCATCTGCTTCCTTTCTCTATTTTGACACTTCTATGTTAGCCATTTCATTAAGTTCTTCTAAAAGGAGAGATATGATTTGATCAATATCATAGTTACTGGTCTATAAAAAAGTAATCCTAACTGTCTGTTAGGATCAGTGATCTAAGTTTGATTGATTAGAGAGTATTGCAGCGGAATTCGAACAATGAATTAGACAATTCACAAGAACACAATTGATAATCAATGTAAGAGTAAACAGTTATAGAGAGAGAGAATTCTGCAAATAGAATATTTCATTCATATGCTTTCGTGGTGGCAAAATGTCACACGTACAATTAGGTCAACATCTCTTATATAGGAGATGTGACGTCTGCTGATGTCACTTGATAGTGACATCTAACAGAATTATTCAAACTACTGAAAGTTAACACAACTACTGAAGATGTCAAACAGCTGACATCTTCTTACAAAAATACCAAGTGTTAACTATCACTACAACTACTGAAAAGAAACTACTGAAACAACAACGACTGAAGGACATGCTCTTCAGTCGTTTTACAAGTACTGAAATAGAAAATAAAACTACTGAAAGGAAACCATCACAACAACTGAAGAATGCTTCTTCAGCTGTTGTGACAAACTCTGAAGGCTTTAGTACTTGGACTTCTTGAAATTTAGTTGTTGTCTTCAGCTGTTGATCTTCAGAATTTGGTCTTCAGCTGTTGAAGTCTTCAGTACTTTAGTCTTCAGCTGTTGATCTTCAGACTTTAGTCTTCAGCTGTTAAAGTCTTCAGTACTTTAGTCTTCAGCTATTGATCTTCAGACTTTGGTCTTCAGCTGTTGAAGTCTTCAGTACTTTAGTCTTCAGTACTTTAGTCTTCAGCTGTTGATGTTCAGACCTTGTCAAACAGCTGATAAAGTCTTCAGCAGTTGTTGTGATGTCTTGTGGGACTTAAAGGTTTTTCTGATCTGGCTCATTGGTTCTTTTGGTCCAACACTGCCTTTAACTCATCATTTTGAGTATTTAGTCTGGGGCAGCTCTGATTACAGCTTGCATGAATCTTGAAGAGCCAATTGAACTATATCCCCTTAGCCTCCTCTTCCTCTTTCTCTCTCCTCCTCAATCTCCTCAAGTGTCATTTTCCTTTTCCTTAAGTCACTCACAGACCTTCGTGAGTTAGGTGTAGAGAGCTTTGGCCTTTATTGCTTGGAGTACTATTCATGCTCTAGCCATAGAGAGGTTATGATACACCTTCACTAGCAGGTGTTTCACTAAGGGAATGAACTGTTGAAGTGGTTGTAGATGTAATAGGACATTCAGGCTCTGCCACTAGGCCTTCAGTCAAGGTTTTCCCTTTGAAGCTAATCTTAAGGTCTGCCTCAAGATCTAGTTAACCGATGACATTACCTGATTGTCGTTGTCTTCTTCTTAGGCTGAACTCTTCAGAAATTCTCTCTTGAATCCTTTGAGCCAACCTGCCATCTTCTCTAGATTGGCTTGGATTGACAAGTGGCATATTGATCAGGTCAAGACCTTCATAGTAGTTTAAGGTTTAAAATTTGATCTTGCTACCCTTGATCTCTTTGAAGAATGAGGGTTCTTTTGTCAGCATCATACCCCCACCCAATTATGTAATTTGGAGTTCCATGGGTTGGGGTGACATAGCCCTTAGAATAGCTTCCTCAAAGAGACTCTGGATGAGAGATTCTAATGAGACCACATCAATGTGAACTTGAGGATGTTGCTGAGTATGGACAAATACAAGCGAGGATGGTGAGTCATCAATGTCCATACTCGGTGAAGAACTCCCAGGTTCTGTGATTGCAATGACTTTCTCCCCCTTTTTGGTAGAATCATTCTCTTGCCTAGATGAGCTACGAGTTTGGTCAATCACATCCACAGGTTCTTGTGTTTCTGGATGAGTTCTCCTTAACGGTCCCCCAACTAGTTGTTCCTTAAGATAAGATATCTCAAGTTGCTGATCATTGACCCTATTTTGTAAGGTAGTCACCTGAGATTCCAAGTGACTAACCTTAGGGACTAGGTAGGTGCATGTTTGTGATCGTTTTTGCATCCTGAGTCTCAAATTCCCCTAATCTTCATCAGAAGAATCATTAAGGAATGAGAAAATTGGACTAAAATCCTCACTCACCACTAGCATCATGTTCATGACTGCTGGATTTTCCATGTTCATTGGCAGTTTTGAATGAAGTGTCAATGGACTGGGTTGCTATGATTAAGGTCTTAAAGATGTAATCACTTGAAGAAGTGAAAGCCTCTTCCATATGAATCTCTTAAACAAGTTTATGGAGTTCCACCTCAGTGTTGGGTGGATGATATGGGCTAGATATAGGAGAAAGAAGAGCTCTCATCTCTCTTTAAGTAGGGGAAGAATAGAAAGACTCATGGTACTCACTAAAACCTATATCTTCATCATCATAGAACTCAAAGTTAGGATTTGATTGGTGGGCTAATAAACTCATGAGCTCATTAGGTTGAGCATGAGGAACCTCAACACTGATCCTAGAAGAGATGGGAGTGGTTTGCTCCTTAGGAGAAGTGGGAGCTCCGGTGTCCACTTCTGCCTATATGGGTAGTGATGTGGGAGCCTGCACAAGCTGAATAGCTAATGTAGGGGTTCATTTGGTTTTTCTTTTGTAGGTGAGGGTGATTTGAGGCTATTTAGGTGATTGAGAGGTAGACGGTGTGGGTTCAACACTAGCATGTTTTGCTAGGTTGTCACCATGAGCAATGAGCTCTAACATTTTGGAGACAAGGGTTGTATCTACCCCATAGAAGCCAATAGTTGGCTTTTTCATGATTTAAAAATGCCAGGCTTTATCTATCCCAATTTAGAATACTATTTGTTTCCCTTAACTGTGAGCCTAGTTCACATTTAATAATGTATTGAACATATTTATGAAACATATAATGCTCTAAGGAGTCCAAGTTTGTAAGTAAATTTGTATAGAAATGGAAGAACAAGTGTCTTGTTTCTCCTCCCAGCAACACTATTTTACAAAGAGAGCATGCTTTAAGTACAAACTGACATAATCACTAATCTGTAAAAACAAATTAGGACTTTGACTAAAAGAGTATCTGAATTAGAGATGTTGATCATGATTAAACAAGAAATAGAAAAGAAAAGGAAGAAAAAGATGATGAGTCCAAAAAGGAGAAGAAAGATGAGTCTGAAAAGAAAAAGGAAGATGATAGTTCTTCCAGTGAGAGTAATGATAATGGCAATGACTGTCCACCTACAAAGAAACCAAGAACATCTAAGCAAGAAGAAGTAATGGTCCCAATAAGACTAGAAAAGAAGAACATACTATGGAAATAATGGTATACTCAAGTGAGTAACATGAAGGAACTTAAGATGAGGAATCTCAGCTTAGGGATATGATCATAGAGCTAGATATTTACTCTTCTAGAGAACTCATTATTGATCATGAGTTTTGGGATTTTGTGAAAGAGCCAAGATCACCAGTTGAGCACTTAGTAGTAATTCCTCACTCCTTGTGTCATTAGAAAAGAAGCTGAGTTTACAGATACCAGTTTTCACCTTATCTAATGAGCATAAATAAATTATTAGAAATTTTTGTGAAGAAATGAAAGAAAAAGAAGAATTAATTGAGAAAGCAAAAGAAATAGAAAAGAAAGAATCTAAACTATCAATTCCCTCTCATCTGGTCCTAGACTACACACTTACACTAGGAAGAAAAAGTACCTCTATGAAAAGGCAAAGGGGGAAAGGCCTATTGAAGAAGAGGAACCTATCAAAACAAAACAAAAAGATGATCCTCGAAGCCTAGCTAAAACAGTTGAATTTCTTGAAGGATATGAAATGGCTAAGGAACAACTAAAGAAAGGAATTAAGTTTGTAGACCTAGAGGAAGGAGATACTAAAGGAAGTTATGTGGTTAATGAACCAATAACTAAAGAAAAGCCAATGTAGGCTGAAACTTCAGTGGAGGAAATGGTTGAAAAGGCATAAACCGATGATTTGATGATTAAAGGCACGTTTGTGATCAGTCATGGTTTTGATGCAAATGAAGTGCTTGGCATGACATGAATCCATGGTTGAAGAAGAAGATAAGTTGAACAAGTTTCTTGATCCCTTATTTGTGACTAAGTATGAGAAGGAACAAACACTCCAGTCACCTGTGTCACCTATCCCAACCAAATCTCACAAGGCTAAAGCTCCTCAATCACTGTATCTTGATCCCTATGGTATGACTGACATAGAATTAAAGGATTGCCTTTCTAAGCAAGGCTCCACCAAAAGAAAGCTTTGGAACATGAAGAATAATTCACTAAGGGCTGCAATCCTCAGATTAATCAATGAGAAGAAAGAAAGATTAACAAAAACCTTAAAGAAGAGATTGTCAGCCGAAAACCAAGAACAAGGATATTAGCTTAAAGAAAGATTAACAAAAACCTTAAAGAAGAGATTGTCAGCCGAAAACCAAGAACAAGGATATTAGCTTAAAGAAAGATTAACAAAAACCTCCAAATCATTACCTGGAATTATGATAGTGACTAGAACATGTTTATGGTCAAAGAATCTCAGATCTTGTTCAATTCTTCACTGAGTATACTGATCTGATGAACTCCCTGAAGATTCATAACTTAAAAGCACTAGCTGCGTCGGAATTGATCAACCGTAAAGCTATGCACCGAGGATATGAATTTGAAGATATTTTTGAAGATGTTCAAGATAAAAAACAACTTCAAATCTCTGAAAACAATATGTATCAGAAAAGACAACATTTTAGAATCCTCTTGAAAAGAAGAAGAAAGTGAAAGGGGCTGAGGAGTTGGTATTTCTTGAGCTGAATGTAAAGCCAATTGAATCATTAAAGAGAAAGATGGTCGATGGAACTCACACTTCTAAACCAATCCCAAATTTGTTATATGTTGAGTAAACTTATGAGTTGGTTATAGAAATGAAGTGGGGAGGAAAGGAGGGAGCTGAAATTCGGTTATTTAGTGGTTATGAGGTAAGACTGCTTGATGAATCCTACATCCACTAAATCTACTCCAGACACTTTAGGGAGATCAACAGTAAGTTTGGAGATGCTGATATGTATTTCGTCCTTAAGTGTATCAAGATTTTGAAGATGGATTATGACAAAATCAATATAAAAAGAGAACAAAGAAAGAAGAAAAAGACTCTTCTCCAGTTGGGGAACATTGTCAAGCTATATGTTGATATAGAAGGATCCTTACTGATCCACATGGATGGGTTATCTACTAACTCTATTTGGGTGCCCATTTCCCTAAGGCGACTACCAGTTGAAGCTATCTACTCAATGAGCCAAATGAATATACATGTCCCAGCAAAGACAAGATAGCTGAAGTAGGGGATTTCTCCAACATGATTGAAGTTGTCTTGGATCCTACTTTGGCAGACCCAACTGCACTCCATCATCAGTCCAAGACCCAACAAAATCTTCACAACCTCATCCACCATCAAGCCCTTGAAGTACTAAGGCAACTACCAGTTGAAGCTATCTACTCAATAAGCCAAATGAATATACATGTCCCAACAAAGACAAGATAGCTGATGTAGGGGATTGCTCTAACATGATTAAAGCCGTCCTAGATCCTACTTTGGCAGACCCAACTGCACTCCATCATCAGTCCAAGACCCAACAAAATCTTCACAACCTTATCCACCATCAAGCCCTTGAAGTACTCAGGTAGTATAATCCTTAGTGGGAGTATTGTTGGATTATAAAAGAATCATACATGTTGATTCAAGAGGTGGTTGATGGTGGTTCTGCTAGTAAATTCCGTCAAGTCCAAGAAGATATGCAGATAAAGAATCTGCAGAAAGAAGACAAGTGTCGGTTATCCACCTTTGTACATGCAGATGACCAATGAACAAATGCTAATAAACACCATCATTTGCATTTACAAATCTAATAAACATTTGCACATCCGCATTTACTAATGTAGATGTTCAGCAACAAATGCATAGAAGTGTTTATTCATCCTCATTTGTCAATGTTGATGACCAAACACTAATGCCGAAGACCATAAAAAATGCTGATGAAGAACAAGACATATGTATTAGTCAATGCAGATGAACAAAATAAATGTTGATTAGGTTTTTGTACATAGACCAGTTTCCTAATGTATAGTACAGTTTAGTAATTTTGTACAGGCCTTAAGTCGGCCTACAAATAGAGTAGAAAATCCTAATTTTGGGACATCCTAGAATATCAGAATCTTTGATTGTCTTATGTATAAGAGGTGTCTTGTTACTACTTCTTTCTAAAACCCTATCATTTATCATAACTTGTTCACCTTCTTAATAGAAAGAATCAACCAGAATATTCAATATTCAATGATTTATGCTTTTGTATTTCTGCTACTTATTCACTGACTCAATCATCATATTAGATCCTTGTTGATTCACATCAACTGAGAATTCAATTCTAACCATCCAGTCATTTACATTTTAACAAAACCTATTATTCCTCATTTGAATCATTTTTCTTACAAATTTATTTATTTATACATTATTTGTGTAATATTTGAATGTTATAGTTCCTAGTGGTCATTTGATGATTTTTGATGGAAAATTAAAGAAAAGCTGAAGTTTGTGATGAGAAGGTCCTGACATGGGCATGTAGGCACCCCTACATATCCATGTTGTTGTGTAGCATTATGCTGTGAAAAACTACAACCTACACGACCCCCTCACTTATCCCACATGCCCATATGCGGGGCATAATCAGGGTTTTACCTAATTTCACCCCTTTTCAACATAACTTTCAAATTACTTCAAACCCTAGCCTCTTTTACCCCTTTATGTTTGGGTCTTCTTCAAGAGCTTTTTACAGATTCAAATGCCACAATTGAAGATTTCACACTTTCAAGAAGGATCTAACATCATCCACTCCATTTCACTTAAAATTGGTTTGAATTTTTCTAGATCTACTATGAGTTCTTCAATATTCTTAAGTTTGGGTGTGTTTTTTGTAAGCCTCATGGGCTAAATACTTATTATCACTTGGATTGGATGAAGCCTAACATGATTTAATAGCTTGGAGATGATTCCTGGTAATGTTTACGTTGATGCTATGGTGAAGCTTGATTATTCTTCAATGATTATGTGTGTTTGTTCTAGTTTGATGAAATGTTCAATCTTGTGGGTGTTGTAATCCTGTTACATTGGAAAATTTCATGTTCTTACATGAATTATACATATAATTACATCTTTTGTATGTGATATTATCACATTCAACTAGGAATGGTAAATGAAGGTTGAAAGTTTAGTAAATTGGTCAAATGGCATCCTTATGCTTATGTTTGAGAAAACCATGGTGTTTGTCATGAATCTCTCTTGTCTGTAGTTATGAATTTTTTTGTAATTGTGGTATGAAGTTTATGAGTTAAAGGGTAATTGTCGTTTTGTCTATTTTACGCAAGTTGAGGTGGTTTAGAAGTGTTATCGTGTTAACTTTCCAAAGATTTGTGGAATTCGGTAACCCTAACGGGAGTCTAATTCATATTTAATGTTGAAAACATTGTATCATTAGTTCCTCATGGCTAAGTGGACACAAAAATGGTTGAGATTGTCTCACCATAGTTTGTGCTAGTTGATAATTCATTGCTAAGTAGACTTAAAAATCCAAGTGGTATCTTTAATTGATTATGTATCTTCATCTTTATGTCCTTGATTTGTTAGTTTCGCTCAGTAACCACTTTACTTAGTTTTAAGACACACAAATCCAAACTTAATTTATCGGTTAAATAGTGATAATGATTTGGTATTGAGAGCCATTGTGTCCACGGATCGATACTCGGTTCTTACCTAAAACTATACTACTATGTGAAGGTGCACTTGCATATTGTGTGTAGTTGGATTAAGGATAATAATCGTTTCTTAAATTAAAAGTCAAATTTGTGAAAAATCCTTACTAAACACACACACACACACACACATATATATATATACGTGTATATATACGTACATATATATATATATATGTGTGTGTGTGTGTGTATCTATATATATATATGTGTGTATATATGCACACATCAAATTTTTGTCGTCGTTGTCGGGGACACAATGATTTCAAGAAAGATAGAAGTTGCTATTTTAACCATTTCTGCATATTCAAATTTATTTTTATTTTTGTGTATATATCCTTTTCCTATTTTTGTTTCATTTCTATCTGATACCCGTGATCTTTTTGTTTGGGATATGTTTGTAGTGACTTTCATGGATCATAACTAGGAGAGTTACTAGGGATGATACCAATATGATATGGGGATTACTGTGAATGAGTTTGGTGCGAGATCTATGGAGGATCTCATTACAAACCTGATGGTTGCCATTCTTAGAGGTACCCCACAAATTATTATGATGATTCGCATCCTTACTCACAACCATTTGCAGAGTCTACCACAATGTCATTCCAAACCGAACCCAGTCCATCATTATATGAGTTGCTACGGCAAGGAATTAATATGTTTTCATAGCCTTCCACGGGTTGTAATCAAGAAAAGGTTAAGTAACAAGAAATTAATGCTAGTGAACTCACATAACAATGTTGTTGATTATAGGCAGTAAGTATCGAACTTAATACCATATATGTTCCCCTTCTTCAAAAGAGTTCATCTTGTAGCATGGATCAGAGCACCAAATTAGAGTAGGAGGATGAAAGTGAAGCCAACCCTGTTTTATAATTTGATGTGTTACAACATGAATCAGAACTAGAGACGATAATGGATGAAGCACAAGTCCCACCTCCAGTTCGAATTACATTCAAGTTTGATGAGCCGTAATTACGTTATCCCCGTGTGTTGACTAATGACGAGCAAAAAGTCGAGGAACCACAAAGGAAAGAACAACATGAGGAGGTCATAGATGAGATCAAAGTGGTTCTCTCCAGTATCACTCATTGAAAAACCTCAAACGATAATATCCCTTCTTGGAAGGATGAGTTTGGAGATGAATTAGTAAGCATACCTCTTGTGGAAGGGAAAGAAGAATGGTTCGACTCGGTTTGCAACCTTGATGATTTAGAAGCACTAGTTATGGGAAGCCAATGACAGGATCAGCGATCACAAGTTTGATGTATTAGGATTCAAAGCAGCGGAATACGAACAGGAATTAGACAAATTGTAGCAAGAAGTCGATGCTTGTATGCATTAAGAGCACATACGGTTATAGCGAGAGAATATATTTCTGATTCAAGGAATGTTTATAGATATGGAATGTTTCTAATCAAATCATTCAATATATTTCTGACTTTCTCTTCAAGGATTGTGTTCTGGGCAAGAACATCGTAGAAAAAGCCCAGGTCATCATCAGCCGAAGCTGAATCATCTGACCTCCTGCTTAGAGCAGGATTTACATGCACTGGGTGTAGACCAGTTGATGCATGTGCCCCTTGTGCTTGGTACTGGGGACTTCCAGCCTCAGGACAGTGTCCATCATCAGCTGTTGCCTCTAGTGATGTCTTAGCAATAGTACCAG
Organism: Flaveria trinervia; assembly: GCA_025506515.1. NCBI lineage: Eukaryota > Viridiplantae > Streptophyta > Magnoliopsida > Asterales > Asteraceae > Flaveria > Flaveria trinervia. Next base: position 60,956 of record JACCIX010000354.1, on the reverse strand, counting down.
CCTCATTCTGATCATGTGCTGAGTCAGAGGAGGTGGCAGCCTCACTAGATATTCTAAGCTCCTTGTCTACACCAGGAGATAGAAGTGGTAAACCCCTATGCTGTGGGTTCTCAAGTGCACTGTGTTCCTCCCCCACAATTGTAGAGGTTGTCCCAGTAGTAAGTGGTTTCTGGGGGGGGTGAGGAGTGCAGTTGAGTCAGCACTTGTGCAACTATTAAAGTTGGGCTATGAGGGGCGGTTGTTTGGGGTGAAGGGATAGAAGCAGTGTGCACCTGGGGAGGTTGGTGCGCTTCATTGGCAATCCCCTCAAGTGAGGAAGATCCCAGATATGTAGGTACCCCTTGTGTGGTTGCTGCAGGCTCCTGTTGAGAGGAAGCCTGAGCGGCTATGGCTGGAAGAGTCATTGTATCCACTAGGGGGTTTGGACTAGTGGATATATCCTGCGTTGTGTTGCAGGGGCATCCTCAGGGGACTCAATTCCCTGAGTAGCCGTTTGGGTTTCTTTTTGGTGGGTTTGGTGGGGACTTTTGATTTGGAGGTGGTGGCTGTGGGTTCCAGCTGCGTGGGTTTTCGCAGCTTGGCAGCCATTTTTAGTGTCTGGTCAGAGTTGTGCCGGGAGTATACTTCCGGCAGAACAGCCGTAGCAGGGACTCCCAAGCCAACAAGTCCCTCAGCATTAAGCTGGTTTGTAATGATGGCCATTATGAACCGTGGATATAGTATCCAACGGTTGGCAGTTAGTTTTTGAGCCATATCCTTGAGCTCTGAAAATATTATTTCTGAAAAGTTTAGCGGTTGTTGCTCAAGAATAGAATACATTACCTGCTGCCATTTTGTCGACATTTGATCCCAAGACGACGTCTTAAGAGCCAAACATACATTCACCATGTGAAAAATTAGGCGCTCAGCGTCATTAAAGTGTTTCTTCAGGATAGTGGAGGCACTGAGATCGCCTTGATATCCATGTTGGGCAAAGGATAGATCTGTGGTGCCCTTCGGATATCCAGCAGGAGAACTAGCATCATTCAGATGAAGAATTTTGCGGATTATTGCAGAGTGATGACTACTTCTTGTTGTTACGACCGACTGGAGAGATGGTGTGTTGTTCTCCCCAGTGGTAATAGTAACGTTCATCCAAAATTGGTGAAGGGATTCGGCATGTAGTATGGGATTCAGAAGAAATGCCGTTTTGTATTGGGACTGAACCATAAGATCGGTAGTAGTATCGAACTTAGTCCAGATAGGCGATTTAGTGAGGTAGGCAACACAGTTGTGTCGCGGTTTAATTTGCATGGATGCCATTGAGAAGAGGGAAGTTTTGGAGAGGAACGTTAGGTTTGAAGAAGATGAAGCATTGAAGGATTAGGTCAGGGGTATTTATAGGGTACGGGTAAGAAAACGACTGAAGGATGTGGTGTTAGTCATCAGTAGTTTTAAACGACTGTTGACATGGTATTATCCTTTCAGACGTTGAAACAGCTGAAGTCGTGGTGTTAGGCATAAGAAGTTAGAAAACTACTGAAGCCCGTGGTTTTGACTTCAGATGATTGAAACAACTGAGGACTTGGTGTTGTCATCAGTAGTTATGAAACTACTGAGGACAGTGGTTTTGTCATCAGCTGTTGTAAACAACTGAAGACTTGGTATTAGTCATCAGTAGTTATAAAATTACTGAAGACATGGTTTTGCTTCAGTTGTTTAGAATGAAACAACAGTTGTAGAAACGACTGAAGAGAAAGTTCTCTTCAGCTGTTTTCGTCAATTCTTAGCTTGTCAGCTGTTTCATACTGTCCTCAACACATTCATCAGCCTTTTTGGCTGATTTCAGTTGTTTCATAGGACATCAGTACTTATCTGTTTTTACTGATTGCAGTAGTTGTAGCTGCATCAGTAGTTGTAACTAGATCAGTAGTTTAGAACAGATAAAGTACTTCAGTACTTGTGAGACATTTAGCCTTCAGTAGTTATAAAAACTGCTGAGGGTAAAAGAGCTCATCAGTACTTATATGTGACATAGTTACTAATGATCATCAGTACTTATTACTAAGATCATCAGTAGTTGTCACTTATTCTACCTGCAGCATACCAAGCCTTAACACCAGGTTTTGGAAAGTTGAACTATCCAAAGGCTTAGTAAAAATGTCTGCAAGCTATCAGCACTAGGCACAAACTTAGGATCAATCAGACCTTTTTCAAAACAATCCCTTATAAAATGATGTCTGATCTCTATATGTTTGGTCCTAGAGTGCTGGACTGGATTTTTGACAATGCAAAGAGCTGAAGCACTATCCATTAGCAATGGAGTCTTAGTCTCTGTAATGCCATAATCCAAAAGTTGGTTTTGAAGCCAGAGTACCTGAGATGTACAACTTGCAGCTGCAATGTACTCTGCTTCAGCAGTTGATGTAGCAACTAAGGTCTGTTTCTTGCTCTGCCAAGAAATCAAGCAGTTGCCTAGGAATTGACATCCACCAGAAGTTGATTTCCTGGTCAACTTACACCCTGCATAGTCACTGTCAGAAAAAGCAACTAATTTACCAGAATGTCTAGTGGAATACCATAAACCTAGAGATGGAGTGCCTTGCAGATATCTAAAGATCCTCTTGACTGCAATCAGATGAGACTCTTTAGGTGCAGCCTGAAATCTAGCACAAACACATGTAGCAAACATAATATTGGTCTAGAAGCTGTTAAATACATCAAGGACCCAATCATACATCGGTAAAGTGTTTCATCAACCACTTTACCTTTCTGATCTGTATCCAGTTGTGTGGTGCTGCACATGGGGGTAGAACAGGGCTTACAGTTTTGTAAATCAAACTTTTGCAAAAGATCTTTTGTGTATTTGGACTGATGAATGAAAATTCCATCAGCCTTTTGTTTGATTCGCAACCCCAGAAAGAACTGTAATTCTCCCATGGCACTCATTTCAAACTTCTGTTGCATCAACTTTGTAAAGGCATCACACAACTTTGGATCAGAGGATGCAAAAATGATATCATCTACATAAATTTGAACAAGTAGATTATGCTGCCCAGCTCTCTTAATGAATAAAGTCTTATCTATGGAGCCTCTAGTGAAATTGTTTTCCAAAAGAAAGTTTGATAATGTCTCATACCAGGCTCTAGGAGCTTGTTTTAACCCATAAAGAGCCTTATCAAGCTTATACACCCAATTAGGATGTTTATTGTCCTCAAAGCCTGGAGGTTGACATACATAAACCTCTTCTTTAATTTTTCCATACAAAAATGCACTTTTGACATCCATTTGAAAAACTTTAAGGTTTTCATAGGCAGCATAAGCTAAAAACAATCGAATTGCTTCCAGTCTGGCTACAGGGGCAAAGGTTTCATCATAATCAATACCTTCTTCTTGTGCAAACCCCTGAACAACCAGTCTGGCCTTGTTCTTAACAATAAGCCCATTTTCATCAGTTTTGTTCCTAAACACCCATTTAGTGCCTATTGCACACTTACCTGGAGGTAGAGGAACCATTCCCACACTTGCTGTTTCTTGAACTGAAGAAGCTCAAGCTGCATGGCATCAACCCATCCATTGTCCTTTAAAGCAATGTGATAATTCTTTGGCTCTTGCTGACTGATGAAGAGAGCATAGAAGCAGAAATTTGACAATTGACTTCTTGTTGATACTCTAGCAGTGATATCACCAATGATTTGAGACATAGGGTGATTCTTCAGATCTTGATACACAATGAGATCTGTGCAAGTGTTTGTAGCAGGCTCAGCAGTAACAGATGGTGATGGTGAATCATTTCCTTGAAACCGATCAGTGGATGGTAATTCAAAGGAAGTTGAATTCGAAGAGATCTCATCAGCATTTGTTGTGGATGGTGCTACTGGAGGTACAGGAACATCAGGTCTAGCTGAATCAGGCAGCTGATCACTAAACCTGAAGAGGTGAGTACTGCAATCATCATCATCATCAGCAGTACCACCAGGTGGTGAACTGTTGACAGGAGCAACAGCAGGAGTTTGATAAGGAACATATTGCAGTATGTCCAAATCAAATAACTCCACAGGGCTTTGTGGAATCTTGTCCTTTGGAGATTCATTGAACTTAACATGTAGAGTTCTTCAACCATCTTTGTTCTGCAGTTGAAGACTCTGTATGCCTTGCAAGTAGATGAATAACCAACAAAATACCCTGCATCCACCTTAGGATCAAATTTATGGAGTTGATCCTTTGTGTTGAGAATAAAACAGGGACACCCAAATGCTTTGAAAAATGAAATCAGAGGAGCCAAATGATGGAGGACTTCATATGGAGTCTTCATCATCCTCTGATTTACTAAAACTCTATTTTGCACATAGCAAGCTGTGTTAACAGCTTCATCCCAAAAGGTCAGTGGCAAACCAGAGTCAGCCAACATGGACCTTGCAGCTTCAATGAGGGTCCTGTTCTTTCTCTCTACTACTCCATTTTGTTCTGGAGTCCTTGGAATGCTAAACTGCCTTTTGATTCCCTTTGAAAGATAGAAGTCATCAAGTGTATGATTTCTGAATTCAGTTCCATTGTCACTCCTAATACACTTGACTGGAAGGGAATACTGCTTCTCAATATACAACACAAAGTGGATAATCTTCTGAGCAGCCTCATCCTTTGAATGTAGAAAGAAAGTCCATACAAATCTGGAGTAATCATCCACAATTACCAGACAGTATTTCTTCTTTGCCATGCTCATTACTCTCACAGGACCAAATAGATCCATATGCAGTAATTGCAAGCAGGAAGTGGACTTAGGCACTTCAATAGGAGGGAATGAGACTTTGTGCTGTTTTCCTTTTAAACAAGCAGTGCAGGTTTCATCACAGTGGAACTCCTTTATTGGTAAGCCTCTGACTAAACTATTGTGGGTAAGCTGATTCATGTTTTTGAGATTAACATGACCAAGCCTTCTGTGCCACAGTTTAGATTCTTGAGAAGAGGCTTTGGAAAATAGGCAAGGATTGCCTTTGAGATCTATTTTCTTGGAAATATCTAAGGCATACACTCTTCTGTCCTGTTGGCTCTCAGGAGAGTGTGATCATCCAACACCTTGTCAATCAAGTGCAAAACTTTGGATGACAGAATCCTATAGTTTTGACTGGTGAAAAGAGCAACATGGCTTTATCACACATTTGACTGACACTCAAGAGATTGTACTTGAGATTTTCCACATGATTAACATCATCAAATTTGATTTCTCCATTGGAGACAAAGCCCTTACCAATGATGTAACCCCTAGCATCATTGCCAAAAGAAACAAATCCCTTCTTTCCTTGAGAGTAGTCATGAAGAAGAGAGCTATTCCCAGTCATGTGCATAGATCCCCCACTGTCTACATACCAGATGCTACTTTGGCATGTTGAAGAACCCTGCAATAATAAACAATCAGTTAGTTTTAGAGACCCAAACCTTTTTGGTTTTGGGCCTGGTCTCATCAATAGATGGTAAACTAACAGGTTTATCTGAAACAACAGCCTGAGAGGAAGAAGATGGTGTAGAAGAGGAGTCCTTTGGCTTGGACCTCCTTTTCTGTGGTTTCAACATAGGAGCATCTAGTTGGTTAACTCTACCAAACAGATGTTGAACCATCATAACCAGCTGTGTCTGATTTTGTGATAAAGCTTTCAGCTCATCAGACATATTGCCAGTGGAGTTTGATAGTTCCTATGTTGCACCTTCTTCTTCTGAGCATTCTCAGTTGTCACCTGTTTAACCCCTTCCTTTTTGGATTTCTTTGAGGACTTAAGGTTACAGGATTTGATGTTGCTGATACAAATGTGGTCTCAAACTCAGTTTTCATTTTTGCCATTTTCTCATTAATTTCTTCTCTTTGTTTGAGTTTGGAACCTCTTTTGTACCAACAATCATCTGTAAGATGATTGAACAAACCATATACTTCACATGGTTTCTTCTTCATCTTAGGTTGATCATCAACTAAAGAGGGTGAAGCAACTGAAGACTTGTTCTTCAATGCTTTGGAAGCATTGTTTGCTTTCTTGACTGCCTCTTTAGTAGTCTTCAAACTCTTTCTACTGGCAGTTTTCTTTCTTTAGTACTGACAGCAGTTGAAGTTTGAACTTCAGGTGTTAAATCCTGCTCTCTAGTCCTTTCAGGACCTTCAGAATTAACTCCTGAGTTGATCAACTCATTAATCATGTGAGTGTCAGCATTTGAACCATCAACATCAGCTGATAGGTTCAAAGAGGGCTGATGCTGACTGCTACTTCTGATTGTGCTGTATCAGAAGGTAGATCACATGATGTGAGGGATTGGTTATCACTCTCACCATCAGATTCTTCCTCTGCTCTTGGGGTAAAATCTGTAGGTGGAGCAGTGTGATTGTAACCAATTCCAAACTTCACATTGGAAGCAGATTGCTTACTAAGAAGCATTTCAAAACCTTTGCATGATTGTACCCATCTATCACACTCTACCTGGGTAACTGCAAGGGTTTCTTTGAGATCTTTGTACTTCTCTAGAAGTACCTCTTCTCTAGCCTTATCATCAATTATTTGGCAATTCAGTTTTAAATCTCATCATTTTTATCTTTAAGCACAGACTCAAACTCAGCTTTGTTTTGGAAATTATTTGTTCTAGCTCAATGTTCTTATTAATTAGAGCTACATTTGCTTCTCTAATGGAAGCAAATGCTGCTATGCATGGTTAGAACATAATTTGGCTTTTGCCTCAGAGGATACCTGTGATACCTGAGGTGTAGAGGCATTAGAAAATGAAGTATCAGCAAACTCCAAAGCCATAAGAGCTAGATTCCCAAAAGGACTGTCACCACCATGTTGACCAGCACCTGAGAACAGTTGGTCATGACCAGACATGTCATCTGGTAAACTGCTCTAGTCAACAACTCCTGGGGTGAAGAAGCTGTGTTGTTGAGGTTGAGGTTGTTGATGAGATTGGGATGGCTGAGGTTCTGGTAGTGCATGAGGTTGTGGTGCCATAGGAACTTGAACTTGATTTGACTGTGGCATGTAATAACAAGGGTACGGATATGGCATTTGACCTTGAGGACAAAATATGCCGGAGATTGTTGTTGAGAATGATGACTAGAAGTGACAGGATGTTGCCCTCTGTGTTGTTGACTATTGCCAGGAAAAGTCACAAAGGGTGCAGTGGAGTTAGATCCAGTGATCTACACTCTCTTGCAAAGTGTCCAAGCCTTTGGCATTTGTGACACCTCAACTTGCTCTTGTCAAAACCAACTTGGTTTTGCCAGAGAGTCCTGGGAATTTTCTTCCAGTTCTTTTATAGAACTTCTGAGATCTGATATTTATCAGGGCCATTTGGCTCAAAATATCCATCTCTTCTAAGTCGTCATCAGCAATCCCCTTGAGATCATCCATAATGAAGCATAAATTGTCATTATTACACCCAGTAAACTGACCATCAACACTCACAAATGCAGAATTCAGAAGTGCTTGAAGAGAAGTTAATATGCTCATCATACTGGCATTCAGATGAAGCATATTCTGACTCATGACCCACCAAGGCAGTGTTGCCTGGTACAAAGTCTTCAGTGAGCTTTCCAGATGAAGACAACTTTCTCTTCTGTTCTATCTCTCTCTCAAACGTGAGCAGTTTCCCATGGAGTTGGGTGAGAGATAGTTTGTCCAAACTTGCACTGGAGCGTAGGACAATAGTATATGTGTCCCATCTCTCAGGCAGTGATCTGAGAAATCTGTTATTCATCTGGATATTGTGTACTCAAGTTTGACCATTTTTAGTTCAGAGATCAAACAAGAGAACCGCTCATATTGTTGAGTCAGTGTCTCACCCTTTCTATGAGAGAATGTCTCATATTGTTGGGCAAGATTTTCTATTATTTGCCAAGACCTCATCTGTTCCTCCAAATTGTTCTTTCAAGGCATTCCAGAGGTCATGGGTAGTTTCATGATGCATTAGCCCAGAATAGATTTCATTTGGCAGTGCCATGGCCAGAATTCCATGGGCTTTTGCATCAATTTCAAGCAACTTCTTATCCTCATCTGAGTATTGCTCCCTCCTCTTCGGAACCATTTGATTGGTTTCCGGGTTATTCACCATAGGCTTGTGTGGACCATGTACCACTGATGTCCAACAACCTGCGCTGTTAACAGACAGGTGATGGAGCATTCGTCTTTGCCATATGTTATACTCATTCCTAACCAGCATTGGTGGCTTGGTTGAGGAACCAGTATTGTGAGGATCATTGGAGGGAGTAGTCATTTTCAGTTCAGAAACAATTTAATTCAAGCTTTTAAAAGTTTTACACAGACCACAACAAACTCAATGAAAACCAAGAGAAGATCTCAGGATGGATGACCAGAAATACAGAAAATTCAATCTCTATAACCGTTTCTTGCAAAACAAAAGCTAATTCAATCAAACTTAGATCTTGAATAGCAGTTTCAATGATCAATTATTAGATCGATAAATGATTAACCTGCTCTGATACCATTTGACAGGATCAGCGATCACAAGTTTGATGTATTAGGGTTCAAAGCAGCGGAATACGAACAGGAATTAGACAAATTGTAGCAGAAGTCGATGCTTGTATGCATTAAGAGCACATACGGTTATAGCGAGAGAATATATTTCTGATTCAAGGAATGTTTATAGATATGGAATGTTTCTAATCAAATCATTCAATACATTCATTCATTCATCGAAATATTACAATAGGTTATCACTCCTTATATAGAGTGCAACAATCACTGCTGTTATCACGGAAAGTGACAACTGGCAGATCTAATACAAAAATAACTAACTCTTAACAAACTACTGAAATGTTCACAACTACTGAGAACATATCAGAATGTTAAGTACAGAATATAAAACTACTGATTAGAAACTACTGAAACTACAACGACTGAAGAACTAGCTCTTCAGTCGTTTTACAAAACTACTGAAACATAAAACTACTGAAACTAGAAATATAAAACTACTGATATCACAACTACTGAAGAAGTACTCTTCAGCAGTTGTGACAAACTACTGAGGCTTCAGTACTTGATCTTCAGACTTTGACCTTCAGGTGTTTCATCAGCTGATGACTTCAGTAGATATCATCAGCTGATGTCTTCAGTCTTTGTCTTCAGACTTTGTACGTCAGTTGTTGATCTTCAGCACTTGTAAACTCTTCAGCTGTTGTACTTCAGTACTTTGGTCTTTCAGCTTCAGCACTTGTGTTCTTCAGCTGTTGTACTTCAGCACTTTAGTTCGTCAGCTGTTGAAGTCTTCAGCACTTGATCTTCAGCTGTTGAAGTCTTCAGCACTTGTCAAACTGCTGATGAGGCTTTCAGCAGTTGTTGTGATACCATGTGGGACTTAGAGATTTTCTGATCTTGGCTCATTGGTTCTTTTGGTCCAACAGCCAACCATGTTGATCAGGAAAAAATCTCACCAATAAGAAGATTTGCAAGTGGATAGGTTCACCAATGAACAAATGACCATGGTGATACCCTATCCTTATCCTTGCCCCAAAGATACCTCATCTCATCATTTCACCAAAGATACCAGACCCATGATTGAGCATTATGATGATTCATCACATGAATCAAACGAAACACGAGAGGGGGCAAACCATTTCATGGACCAACCAACTTTGAAGGCACAACATCGATCCACCAAGCATTTCAAGTATCATAAGCCACCATTTGCTAATATGTTCCATCAATTTCCCTAGAATGTTATGCATGTAGGGTCAAGTCAAGCTAATGACTCATAAATTAAAAAAGCAATTCTTGGATGCAACCCATACTTTTGAAACAATTTGTGTTTATTTATTTATTTCTGTTATTATTTCATATTTCTTATGCATGCTTAAAAGGATTTTTGAGTACTCTTATTTTTTTCTTTTGGAACATGTTAGTGATCATTTTGATTTGAATCCTATCTCATGAAATCTTTTTAAGGCTTTGGAGAACTTTTTGGAAATTATCGTCGAATCTTAACGGGGGAGTTTTTCATTCACTTTTCTCACACCCCTATGCATTTGCATATTTTTGGTACGTTGAGGGTTTTCTTTTGTTTTTGTGAACTTTTTGCCTGTCTTTCAAAAATGCTCTCATTTTTGAAAATTTTATTATATTTATAATTTAAAAATATTGCATCCATGAATATTTATTTAAGATCCTCAAACATGATTGTGTTGTTTAGCATGATAGAATTACGAGAAACCTTGTGTATTAAGCTAAAATGTTATGGAATAGTCAGTGAGCATTGCAAGTTTAAAATATAATATTTATGTATATGTCTGAACCATGTCTTTATCCCTCCATTTCCGTAACTGTTTTGTACCCTTATCATATGATAACATGATTACATTGCTTGCTTACATTTATTATTGGGTTTGAGTGTGCCAGATGTGCATTTATGTGAGAACTTGCCTAAAATATGCATTTCAAGACCATAAACTAAGTTTTTTATGAAAATAATAAAGACATTTGGATAAATTATTTCTTGTAACCCTTTTCATTTTATTACCCCTACCCTTTAATTTCCACTAGTTACCATGTTGAGCATATATTGTTTTTATGTTTTTACCCACATATACAACCCACCTAGCCAAAATTGCCTTTTATATTTAAACTCTTATGTTAATTTATAGTTTTTGTTAGTTGTTTAGTTTGTAATTTCAAGTTATATTTTTGGAAATGTTTAAGTTAATTGAAGAAAAAAATGAGAAATAATTGAAAAAAATTTGATAAAAAATGAAGAAAAGAATATTCTATTAGTTTTGTTACTTCGTATTAGCTAAGAATGATCAAAAGTAAGTAACTTTTTGCTTTAAAAAGAAAAATCATAGTATTAGCTCATTTATTAAATGTTTTGAACTAGTTGTCAAATTCTTTTCCGTGTACTATTTGTGATTATATACATTTTGAATCAAATGAATTCGGCTTTTAACCATTTAGCCACTTTTACCAAAATTCCATACCTTACAGCCCAAGCCCCGTCCTGTTAAAGTCCTCTTGATTCATGCAATTGCTCATGTTAGTTGGTGAAGATCTGATCTCTTTACAAGCATATTACTATGTATGTCTCATCGATGGCATTAAGTGATTCACTTATATGCTTATACATACAAATAATCGGGTGTTGAGTGATTTTTATAATGAGATTACACTCATGTATAAATAAATGTCATAGGCATGTGATGCTCATTTGAATATTGCTAGTTTTTTAGAAGAACAAATTGTTTAAAACACTTGGTTTAATCTTATGAATGTGCTTTTCTCGACTGTTAATAATGAGTTTAGATCTTTATTTAACCAATGGATTGCTTTTTAATTTTCTATCAACGGGATCTATTTTGTTAAATTATTGTATTAGAGTTTGCTTGAGTACAAACAAAGATTAAGTGTGAGTATGTTTTATATGTGAATAAATATACATTTATATTATTCCTTATTTGAAGCATTTTTGTTACAAATTCATTTATTTATACACTTATTAGTGTTATATTTGAATGTTGTAGTCCCCTATGGTCATTTAATGATTTCTGATGGAAAATTGCATATTTTGTATGTGATCTTTTGACATTTGACTAGGAATGGCAACTAAAGTTTGAAAGTTTAGTTAAATTGGTCAAATACGCATCCTTATGCTTATAGAAAACCATGGTGTATGTCATGAATATCTCTTGTCATTAATATGATTTTTTTTGTAATCATGGTATGAAGTTTATGAGTTGAAGGGCAATTGTAGTTTTGTCTATTTTACACAAGTTGTGGTGGTTATTATGTGTTTATCATGTTAACTCTCCAAATATTTGTGGATTTACGTCACCTAACATGAGTCTAATTCATCTTTAATATTAACATAATTGTATCATTAGTTCATCATGGCCTAAAACTATACTACTATGTGATAGGTGCACTTACCTATTGTGTGTAGTTGGTTTAAGAGTAATAATTGTTTCTTAAATTAAAATTTAAATGCGTGAAAATTCCATTCTAAAAAAATATATACACTTTTCACACATTAGACCTCTGGCCTTGTCACAGTAAGAGATCTGGTATTCCTTTACTACCTCTAGCGACACATCACATGTGATCTTGACCATTTTGTTGTCCACTTCCTCACCTAGGTTGTCAGTTCTAATGAGTGTAATCATATTTTTTAAGGTACTTTCATTTGTAGATTAGCTCGTTGATGCATCATCATTCATGATCACAGTCATAAATTGACTGAGGGATGCATTATTATAGAGGTAGGCACAAGGATGATGAGTTATAGGGTCCTTACCACTCGTACCCTTGTCAAATTATAACTATTTATAGAAAGAGGAGTATCCAGATGTCGAGGAGGCTGTTAGTGGTGATGATGTTGAGGTTGCTGATGACAATGATGATGCTGCTAGAGTTTGTGCTAATGCTGCTATTGATGTGGGTGTTGGCATCGGGGAAGATGTTATAGCTTGGGGTCCTGAACCTCCACCTGATGCATTATTCAAAGGCCTTCTTAACTTTGGTTCTAGTCTTTCGTAGCCATATATATATGAGCTATTAGATTGATTGAGCGAGAATGTCTTAATATCCTCGGAGACTGGGGATTGGACACTCGTTCAGACTCTCGTTTGACCCCATTAGAAGAAGATGTAGTAGAGGTTCTTAACTTTTTTCCAGGGATAAAGACACCTCCATCCTCCCAGTCAGGAGATGCTAATGATGATGATGATGATGATGTTGATGATGGTGATGGGGAGAGAGCATGCACACGGAGGGCTAGTATGATGCCCATTGGCAACCTGATTATACTATTGTACTTTGTGCCAAGTTTTAAAAATTAAGACTATCACAATTAGCTCCTTTCTATTTTGGACTTTTAACAAAACAACCACTCTCTATCCTAAAATTCTTCCACCTTTAACCTTAGACAAATTTTTCAACACATCTAGACCTCTTGATTTATGCATACTATTTTAATGAGTAGACAAAGGTTTGATCATTTTTCAAGCTTATGATGTGCATATTTCATTTTGGTTATTGAGTGTCTACACATAATTCGACTATCCACACTAAGCAAACCCAAGAGTTGTTTCATCCTTATGAGAAATGTCAAGTTCGTGCAATCAACATGCCTTGGTAAGCTAAGATAACCATTAGTTTAAGAAAAAAATGAAATAACTCTAGGTTTATTTTTCATTGTGGTTTTTAAGGATCGCTTCTCCAAATTTGATTTCAATCATGCCTAAACTATATATTTGAATAATTGTTCATTTTTTTCTCCGAGATCATTTTTTCTTAATTACTTGATGAGAAATAAATGTTTAGGTGTGGGGATATTTGATATTCTAAAAAGATACATACTTTATTACATATTAATCTGCGTTTCATGAACATATTGTATAACTTTCATTGAATTGATAAATTAAATTACTTATTATATCAAACTACAGGTTCATGCAACTCTCTAGAGATAATGGATCAAAACATTTCAAATTAGAAGGCTCTAGCAGAAAGATGACAAATACAATCGTGCCTTGGCTAGGCACGGCTTTGCTAGTTGGTGTTCCTGAAGAAAGAAGCACAAACACAGCCTATGTATGGATAGTTGGTGATCAGCACACGTCTTATAACCATATTCTATTAGCTATATGATATGAGAATTACTAAGATGAACCAAATTTGACCCTATTCTATCAACTTCGTAACACTCGAATCACCAACAAGCCATTTATAAGTCGTATCCTTGGCCCTCTCCTTAAAAGCGGCATCCGTACCATCGAGCATGACCTGAACATGCAGTTTGATGTGAAGAACAACAATAACAAAGTAAAATTTCCTTGTTGCACTAGTATTTTATTTTAAAAAAGAGTAAATTTACCATTGGTCCTATGGTAATATTTAAATTTTGAATTTGGTCTCTAATCTATAAAGCATGCACATATAGTCCCTAATTTTCAAATTTTTTTAAATTTATAGTCCAATACTTTTATTAAATCAAAATGTTGGAAAATGAATATTTCTATCATTTGTTGGAACAACTAAGGTTGGTGCAATCAAATAAATACTTAAACAATTTTGGTGCAACTAATGAAGAACTTCGAAGGCAAATGGTGAGCTTCTGAAGGTCAAGTCTGAAAGAGCCTCCAAAGAGGAACTCAAACTTCCGAAGACAAAGTCTTCCTTCTTCCAAAGTTCAACCCTTAGAAGAATTTAAGACAGTGACTTCCAAAGCATGAAGGCCTGAAGAATGTCTCAAGCCTCGAAAGAAGTAGCCTCTTCCAAAGTATAAGTGGCTTCGGAAGAACTTGTTCTTCCAAAGCCAATTAACCATCGGAAAAACCTACTACGTACTAGTGGGCATATGTATGGTCCCTCTAACACTCTGCTGCAAATCTATGAGATACTGCATGGTGCTTTTCCCACTCCCATGTAGTTGACCAAACTGTATTCCAGTATTTATTCTTTATGAGTTAGTACAGTTACCAACTTTAGTTGGTGACAAAAGGTAAGTCATGGACATGTCATGACTCCCAATCTTAGATATTATTTTATCTAAGATACCTTACTTCTATTAATGTAGTATTTGTCTAGTTGTAAGTTCTAGCTGGTATTAAAGTATATCCAGCTGCAGGTAGTAGTATATATAGTTTCTCATTGTAACTCATGTAACATGCTTGAAAAGTCTTGTAGCACTTTGAGTTGAGAATTAATATATACAAGTATCTTGAAAAACCATTCTCGTGTGTTTTGTGCATACTTAGTATATTATTATCAATTCTAAGAGGTTTTTGCATCATCTATACGAGTGAGACTTAGTGAGTTTGAGAGACCATAATTGTTTTGAGTGATCAAACCCTATCCTACAATTGGTATTAGAGCTTCATAGGCTCTTGATTGTGAGATCTCACCATCCAAATCAACCTTTTTATCACTCATACACTCACTTTACTCAAAGTGGCCCTTAACCAAAAATCTAAATGTGAGATGGGGACGATGACCAAAGCTCCTATCATCACCCCTGAAAACTTCAGATCATGGAGAAGGAGTATTGAATGCTTCTTGAGATAACAACACAACAAAATGTGGAAGTCTATCACCAATGGTCCTTACAAGCCAAAGTTGCAGCATCAGGTGGAAATGGTGTTATGATAGAGAAGGCGGTGGAAGACTATTCTGATGAAGACAACAAACGGTTGGACACTGATAGCAAAGCTATGGCTATTCTGATGACTGCTATACCCAACTCCATCATGGGGGGTTTTGAGCATTATATGGCAGCCAAACAACTGTTTCATGGCTTGACCCATATGTACTCCGGCTCAAATGACTACAAGAAAGATTCACTGATAAACAATTTGACAACATCACTTATATTGCTAGAGCGACCCTTAGCCAACAATACTTCAGGTATATGCATCTTATTTCCCCCTTCGGTCTTTGGGAATAACTCTCGAATTGAGAGATCTTTCAAGAAAATTCATTAGTGCACTCCTAAATGAGTAGACATTCTACTGTGTCTCTGTCAAGAGGATATAAAACCTGAACCCCCTCACCATGACTAATTTATATGGCATCCTTGATGGATACCATGTAAAGCTGGAGAACAAGAAAGGCCACCAGGTGAGCAGACCCTCAAGCCTTCCTGCTAGCAACACTTTAATGGTTACTAAAGGCTCAAGAACCCCTCAACCTCAGCAATACCTGAGTTACTCCCAGTACACATCTTGTTCTTTTGGGCCATGCATCACGTTACCAGGCTCAACCAAGTCCCTTCCAGGAAAACTGTACTTTTGTCTTAGTAAATAGGCATTCTAGTGATTTTCAGTTTTGCTTTGATGATCCAGAATGTTTCAGCCTAGATGATGTCGAGTACATGGACATTGTCCAATAGATAGCTCTATTAACTTACAGGGCAAAAAATTTCTTTATGAGAACTGGAAGGCAATTTCCCCAAACCCAACTAACAACAAATTTGGGTTTGAGAATATAAATGGTAATGTTACAACTGTAACCAACATGGCCACTTTGTCAAGAAATGCAAGGCTCCCAAATGAAATCCTGGAACCTCTCAACCCTCCGCACATCACATTACACCTAAAGCCACAAGGAAGTCAACTGAACAACATATAGCTGCCGTAGCTTAAGAAGTTGATTGGAGCTTCATGGTACAGGATGTCACCATGCTCAAGCATTGATGGTTGAACTGATGACACAAGAGACATCCATATGACAAAAATAACTATGTGTGGATTGTAGACAGTGGATGCTCCAGGCACATGACTAGGAACATATATCTTCGTCAACAATTTCAATATTTTGATGGAGGTCCTGTTTAAATTGGAGGTGAGACCGGAGGATACATTTCAGGCAGAGGAAATGTATCCAATGTCAAGTAACGGTCAACAAAATAAACTTTTTCAAACAAATTGAACATAATCGTTTAAGTGTTTCTCAATTCCATGATCAAAAGCACCAAATTCTTTTCAACAACATGAGTGCGTTATCCTCATACCTAGGATTACCATTTCTCAAGAATGGTGCTTCTTAGATCTCCTAGAAAAAGGAATATGTACAAGTTGGATATGAACAATGCTTCCCCACTGGTTGAAGTTTCATGTTTTCTTTCAAAGTTGATAGTGATGAGTTAACTCTATGGCATAAACGTATGTGTCATGTCAATTTTAATACCATGAATAAATTGGCTACAAATAACGTGGTACATGGTGTGCCTAAAAACAAATTTTTCTGTTGAGACTCCTATGTTGCATGTCTCAAAAGGAAAGCAACATAGAGCATCTAACAAATCCAAAGAAGTTAACTCTATCACCACTCCATTACACTTATTGCACATGGATCTATTTGGTCCCACAAGTATAATGAGCATTGGAAGGAAATCATACTACCTTGTTATTGTTGATGATTTTACTAGATTTATATGGGTATTATTTTTAAGAATTAAAGATGAAACTACTGAAACTTTAAATTAAAATAGAGAATAAAATTGATTACAAGGTTAAGATAATTAGAAGTGATCAAAAGACTGAGTTTAAGAATAAGTTCTTGACTATTTTGTATCTCAAAAGAGATTTCCAGGTAATATAGTGCTCCTAGAACTCCTCAACAAAATGGTGTTGCTGAGAGGAGAAATTGGACACTTATTGAGGCTGCTCGAACTATGATAGTTTATTCAAAGCTGCCTCTAGCATTCTCGGTAGAGGCAGTCAGTACTGCATGCAATATGTAGAACAAAGTTCTTTTAGTGAAGCCATATGGAAAAACCCCTTATGAGTTAAGGAACAAGAGGCCACCATTGATTGGTCTTCTTAAGTCCTTGGCAATAGAAGTACCATACTTAACACAAAAGACAATTTGGAAAAATTTGCTGAAAAGCTGGATGATTGTTAGGACCGTGTACGTACGGAATACTAATTGATAATTCATGAAACAAATCAAGTAGTGCCGAATCCTATTTGATTGGCGATCTAATAAGTGGGGACGTTAACCTGAATGATATTGGAATGAACTAAACATTAAGAACGAGTAGGAATCGATCAAGAACGAACTTTGAAGTTGGATTGGCTTTCTTGGACGTTCCGGACAGCTAGGGTTCGTGTATACAAAGTATTCTCTCAATGGTTATCGAAATCTTATCATTTGTTATGTATTTCCATGAATTAAATGGTATTTATAGGTTTGTAGTTTTCATTCGTATGACTAAACCATTAGCATGGTTCAGTCGTACGACTGAATCATGCGATTGAGTCATACACATAACTAAAGGTTTAGTCGTGCGACTAAGTCAATCTTATGTCTCAATCATACGACTGATCCAGTCTCCTGGTTTAGTCGTGCGACTAGTCCATAAGCATGATGTATTCATGCGTATGGTCCATAAGTATGGTCCATTAGCATGAAGACTCATCCGACTAGGTTGAACACATTTCTCAATCATATTGACTAAGAACTATGTACAATAACTTCAAACCTATATAATAAGTTCATACACATGAATTATACTCAACACAATAATAATATGAAATAAATAGACATCAATAAGCATCAACCACATATTATATTTCATTGAATCACTTCATTACATATGTGTAAGACATGAAAGACTTTTACATTAAAGCTCATAAACTAGGAACATGATGTATCTACAAACTCCCCCTTGGTCCTAGTTTACTCTATTGTCTAACACTCTATACATGTTCTTTGAATTTATTGTACTTCTCATCTTTTCTAACTCCTGCATGTATTTCAAATGCAAAGCAGAGTCTTATGACATGTTGGAAATGGAGAGCTTGCACAATATCCTGCAAGTCATAGAACAGTGGCCACTTGTATAATGTGTAGACATCTTCAGCTGACAAGTTTGTAAGCCACATTAGGTCACATACCCTGATAGTCTCTATTTTTCCTTCTCTGTTCAGAACTATGACCGCTTCACCCATCCTCCAATCATAATACCACCATTTGAAGTATGGAGTGAAGTCACGAGGCATTTCTCGTAAGGGAATATTTGACATCATACGTGGAGGACTCTACTTCAACACAACTTTAGGTCTTCCAGATATAGGATCCACTTTAGACTTTCATATGTACCTCTTCGGTTGTTGACTGAAGTTTACCCATCTGGTGTGGTATTCCTTCTTTAATGCAGCCTCAAACTAACCTGACATCTTTCTTGGATTAGCATACAATAGATCTAAGCATGCCAGTTGGTTGAGCTCAAAACCAGGAAGAGTCTTCAGATCATGAGGATATCTAAAGTACTCGATTCCTTTCTCCCGTTTTATAGCATAAACATCTAAATCTTCAAAATACGCCCATGCAATAATCTTGCTTGACCCTTTTGATGTCTTTTGACTTTGTAGAGCTTTGTGTAGGCATTATGATTTGGCGGCGTGCGTTAGGCTTTTATTTATGCAAAACAAGCTGCCCATTTAGCTTTCTTGATATCAACGTTTGCTTCCAAAGCTTGGGTTGTGCTTTCTTCTTTCTATTTTTCTTTCTTTACTTCATCCAACTTCACAAAAGTACCATAATCAAATGTTTCACCCAAGTTGGGGATAACATGTCCTTCCGGATAAGTGTACTGTGGATAGTGCTCTGCAGTGACATCTTCTCTCTATTTCATCTACATCGTTAAGCTCATCACCACTTGCCATGTTAATTGTTGGAGTATCTTTGACCAGCTCGTCAGGATTTAGCCTGAATATTTCAACAAGTTGTTCGTTCGTTAGGTCATGTATGATCTCTCCCTCTTTTGGAGTGTAGCTCATAGATCTCCTAACTATCCTTTGCAAGTCAAGAATCATGGTTAATTGAGTCTTGACCTGCTAAAGGGGTTGGACATCATACTCGTCTATTTTTTGAGCTTTAGCTATATGATTAAACATTAAGCACATCACAAATAAGTCAATACATAAAACATTAAGACATAAACACATATAATGATCAATAATTACATTAATGTAATATACAATTCAAGTAGAAAGGGTTTTTAAATACAAGGACATCTAAGAATTACTTTTGTCTTGATCTTTTGGTTCTTCAGCTGGAGGAGCTGAGGACAAGGCTCCTTGATCTTGGCTTCGTTTAGTACGCCTCTCTTGAGCTTGAGGAGAGGCTGATGCAGCAGCATCACCTTCCTGATCATCATCGTCCTCTCTATCTTTACCGCTTAGTCCTCCTTCACGAACATCCTCCTCAGAGTCATCTTCATCCTCATCCTCATCATGATCATCATCATCATCATAATCATCACCATCCTTGATCTTAATGTCTCAGACTTTGATCCCTTAAGATTTAGGAGTATCTTGTTGTTCTTCTTCTCAAGTTCATCAATCCTCTTTGCCGACACCAACACCAGCTCATTTTGACTTGTAAGTGCATGGTGGGCTCGGCCTAATGCCTCTCGTACTAAGCGCTCTTTTTACTCAGATGCACGATCTGCTTAGCCTAGGCTGCATTCACCTCCATCATCTTGTTTAGCTGAGTAACCCTTAGCTCATCAGTGGCAAGCAGCCTTAGCATACTACTGTTGAGGTTAGTAAGCTGCTCTTCTGAACCGATGTGGGATAGAGTGGGTCTAGCTATGAATATAGAGTGGGTGGAGGGACCTGCTTGGTGACTAGTGGTGGTACTAGTGGATGTGGTGAATATAGGAGGTGGAATCGGAGTGGGATGTGGTGTAGTGGCTGTGGTAGTGGTGGTGGATGGAGTTATAGTGGTAGTGGGAGTAATGGTGGTGGAAGTAGTAGCTGTGGTGGTTGTGGCTGGAATAATGGTGGTGGTGGTTGTGGCTAGAGTAGTGGTGTGGTGGTTGTTGCAGTGGTGGTGGTGGTTGTGGCTAGAGTAGTGGTGGTGGTGGTTGTTGCAGTGGTGGGTGTGATAGTGGTGGTGGTGGTAGAAGAAATGATCAAAGTAAATCTTGGCCTCTTGCTCTTCATCCTGTATGTTTGGGCCATCCTCTTCTTCCTGGAGCTCTTTGCAACAAGCGCTCCCCTTTGGCTGCTGGGCTGGTCAGGGGTATAAGTAAGGTCAGTAACATCAGCATCAGCACCCCTTGACTCAGCCTGGCCTTCGCCAACCGCCTCCATCCCTCTGTCTGTGGCCACAACTCGGCTCCCAACAGTCCTTACTAGATGCTCATCATCCGACTCCTCATCCTCATCTAACTGGAATTCTTGGTGGAAGGCAGCCTTCTCAGTTCCACGAGGTGCCTCACCACCTTGACCATCACCATGGTCGTCGTCATCATCGTCTTCGTCATCAGTAGGTAGCTCAATTGGCTCAACATCTGAGTCATTATCATTGTGACGTTACTTCTTGTGAGAGGACGACATATAATAGTCTCTTGACAGGGGGCTTCACCTGCTTCCCCCTGTAAGCTTTCATCCTACCAATGTCGTGTCGTCCATAACCTCCAGAACAATAGCATCATCCCTTTCCTTGGTAGCGAAGGAAGCTTCTCATCTATAATCAGCTGTAGAAACCGCGGGTACATCCTGAAGCCTTCCTTGCCCTTGGCTTCAAGGTTCTTAATCAGATACGAGAAGAGCATGCAAGAAAAACTGAACAGATGGTTCAGTACCAGTGCAACATATGCATTCTGGATTTGGTTGGACATTTCGTCAAATCCTCCCCGCCTGTAGGCTATACACTTAAGGATCTCATGTGCCAAATACTTGAATTGCGGGCACATGTGACTCTTGTTTAGTACACCGACATTTATGTCACCGGCGTACTTGATCCTCATAAAGCATCCCCGGACCGTTAGGAGATGTAGCTTAGTTGGGTAGGCTACATCCTCACCCATATCTAAGACCCGCCTCAGATCATCCTCGGTAATCTCGATCTCTTGTCCGACGATGGAGCTCCGTATATGATGTGGCTCAACAGACCTATCAACCCTAGCGCTTTCCCAGAAGGCTTGATGTATGGATCTGTAAGGTGTGCATGGGATAGAGAAGGCCTTGAAGATCCTCGATCTGCGCAGAAAGGCAATAATCCCTATGAACTTAGAAGCATTCATGGATGTAGAATCAAGGTGAGCACATATGTTGTGCTTGGTGCTCATAGTCCACCTATCAGCCATGTTGTTGCAACACAAGAGAAATATACGTTAGATTTATGCATCACAGAAGACAATTAAAACATAAACTGTTTTTGATTAACCTGGTTCAATCGTGCGATTGAGCCATACGACTGAGTTCAGTCATGCGTTTAAGCCTGCGGTTGAGTTCAGTCATGCGATTGAGTCAACGACTAAACTTAGTCGTATGGTAAGCTATGCGGTTGAGTCAGTCGTGCGATTGTGTCATCGATTGATTCATTCGTGCGATTGGATTCAGTCGTGCGTATGAACAAGACGAATGGAATCAAACGACTAGAGGTGTTTAGTCGTGCGAATGATGAATGCGACTAAGTTCAATCGTGCGAATGGAGTGTACAAATGAGTTCAATCGTACGAATAAGCTAGTCGTGCGACTGAAGGCTACTATTTTGGAAAAATCGAAGATTTTGATACTTTGACACAAAATACGATTTTCCGAAGAACACTTATTTTCCATATAGTGAAAAATCAAAACTTTAATGCTAGAAAACGTCAAAAACACTTTTTGACTCAAAAGGATGACTCTTTTGAAAGAAAACGTTATGTTTAACACCAAAACTAATCGAATCACACGCAAAATCAAGAGCCAAAGCTCTGATACCACTTGTTAGGACCGTGTATGTACAGAATGCTAACTGATAATGCATGAAACCAAATCAAATAGTGTGGAATCCTATTTGATTGGCGATCCAATCAGTGAGAACATTAACCTGGTCAATATAGGAATGAACTAAATGTTAAGAACGAGTAGGAATCGAACAAGAACGGACTTTGAAGTTGGATTGGCTTTCTTGGACGTTCTGGATGGCTAGGGTTCGTGTATTCGAAGTATTCTCTTAATGGTTATCGAAATCTTATCAATTGTTATGTTTTCCATGAATTAAGTGGTATTTATAGGTTTGTAGTTTTCATTTGTACCACTGAACCATTAGCATGGTTCAGTCGTGCGACTGAATCAAGCGATTGAGTCATACGCACGACTGAAGGTTTAGTCGTGCAATTGAGTCAATCTTATGTCTTAATCATACGACTGATCTAGTCTCCTGGTTTAGTCGTGCGACTGGTCCATAAGCATGATGTATTCATGCGTATGGTCCATAAGTATGGTCCATTAGCATGAAGGCTCATCCGACTTGGTGAACACATTGCTCAATCATTATTGACTAAGAACTATATACAATAACTTCAAACCCATATAATAAGTTCATACATATGAATTATACTCAACATAATAATAATATGAAATAAATAGACATCAATAAGCATCAACCACATATTATATTTCATTGAATCAATTCATTACATATGTGTAAGACATGAAAGACTTTTACATTAAAGCTCATAAACTAGGAACGTGATGCATCTACAATGATGCTATCTTTATTAGTTATTCCTCTACCTCTATTTCTTATAGAGTGCATAACAATAAAAATTAACAATTTGAGAAATCATCCAACATTGTTGTTAATGTGCACACTCCTTATGTTAAGGGGAATGGCCCTGATCATAATTTTCATTTAGAATTGTTTCCAAACAATTCTAAACCCTCTTGTGAAAATGTATTAGCTGGAACAGGTACTCAAAATGATTCTGATGATGATCAACTGTAAGGCTCTGTTCCCGGGAAGCCTCATAGTTGGTTAATCATAGGATAAAATCATTTTAATATCCCAAATATTGTAGCGGAATGAAATAGACATTCACTGAAACTTGTAGATCATATTGTACTTGTATAGTTGTTCCTAAAATGGAATAAGAACATTGTACTTTGATTTAAATTAAAATAAACAATTTCATAAATAAGGCTGCTATCCATTGCCATCGAAGTAGCTTCCCACCTTGTGCCATCCTCAGCAGCATCTTTATCTGCCAACTATTATGCATAAAAGTCAACTTTGCTGAGTGAGTTCTAATTTGAGTTAATATAAGAAGATATAAACTTTATCCTTCATATAATGACCATGCATACATCATCATACATAACATTTTGCATCTTAATAAGCATGTTTATATTATCTTTCATTCTTTTGTTATCTTTCACTTCATTATAAACGAGATTGCACAAAGCAAGGGCTCTGTTGATTAACAACGAATGTCAATCCCTATCGGTACACATCATCATGGTGGCTAACCCCTGATAGTTGATCCACACTGCAAGGCACATAGCTTGCTCATGAATATGGATCCTGTTGGTTTCTTTATGCCCAAGATACATAGAACATTGATGTGGTTAGTACGTTATGATCCAAGTCGGGTCATACCCAATAACAAGCTTAGCAAACACCAATTTTATTTAATTGATGATATGATCATGCAATTAAATAAATACACGAATTTAGAAAATGGGTTTTCTAAATAAGTTGCATATGAGATTGAACAACTTATATGGATATTTTGTTCATGGATATTATTCGTAATGTTGTTTAATTTAGTAAATAACATCAAATAATAAAAGTGTGTGTATGTTATATAATTAAAAGGTTAATTATATATCTATTTTAAAACATTGGTTTAATAAAATTAGTTTTTTGTTTTGGGGGGAAAACCCTATCTCTAGAACAAGTTTCGGCCGCCCCTTTTGGGGTGTGTGTCTTGCTTGTTTTTGAAACACTATGCTCCAAGAACTCACACACACTCTCCATCCTCTCATCTATCTCACATATGCAAGAACCTAAAGGCAAAACTCTCTCGAATCTAGAAGTAAATCTCGGCTGGAAAGGGGTTTTCAACAGCTTGATCTCGGCTGGAAGAAAGGTTTTCAGCAGCCTTTCAAGGTTCGTTTTGGTGGTGAAATCCTAGCAACAAAGGTGCTTGCTTGGTGCTTGTGGGTATCGATGCTTGAGGACATCTTTCCTTGATGTTTTGGCTGTTCAACAACATCATCTTATTCACCCAAAATCATTTTTCTGCAGCTTTACTAAAGGTAGTATGTATGGCTTGTTTTGGGTTGTTATTTCTTGTTGATAGCTAGTTCATACACATAAAAATGATCCTTATGTTCTTGGGTTTGTTGTTGTCATGTAATTAGCCTTAATTTTTCATATTACAATGATAATCATAAGGTTATATTCCACTGCGTTTTTCATAGTTTAAAGGTTAAACTAGTTTGACTAAGGTCCAACAAACCCAACATTGGCATCTAGAGCCGGATATGTGGATGGCTAGTTTCTTTTGTTCTTGTAAAATTGGTTTTGTGGGGCTTTAACAACCTTATAGGGGCTGTTTTGTGGTGATGGTTATAAATCCCCAACCTTTCAAGGTTATATCTAACATGCTTGTGATTAAACCTTGAAAGAAAGATATCAACTGGTTGATTATATTTTTTTGTTTGGACAAAAGACCCTAAATTCTTGGTTTATGTTGGCTGAAAATTTAGGATCATATGGGTATTTATTTGGTTCTTGAATGTTGTATATGATGTTTCATATTGGTGCATAACCTAGCCTTAACTTGTGTTGATTTGGTTTTGAATGGATGTTTGTTTTGGTTGATTTCATTCATAATGGGTTGTAATATTATTCTTTTGTGTTTAGTATTTGGATGTAATTTATTTATTCATTCAATGGCAATGTAATAGATAGATTAAGTATGTTTTCTTTTATTAGAAAATTTGTTTTAGGATATAAATTTTGTAAAAGAAGATGCACAAGATGGAAGCACGAAAGGAAGACACAAGAGAAGGACTTGAAGCATTTGGATGCAAGTTCAAGTGGGGGTCTTTGGAGATCTCATCTTTGTGTTGTGTTCAACCTTAGGAAAGACCAAATGACAACACTTGTGATGGCAAACAAGTGTTGTCAACATAGTGGCTATGGTTATGCACATGTTGATTGTTGATATATGGATATGCTTAACAATCTAAATAAATTTTCACAACAAGCTGAATTTTTTGGTTCCTAATCATTAAGTGACTAATAAAAGGTTATTAAAAGGATTAATGATTTCAAAATAAAAGATATTTTATTAAAAGAGAACCATAGGGTACCATGTATTTGAAAGCATTCGAATACAAGGTACATAGAGTTTTCATAACTAGAATTAATGGAAACTAAAATCCCTTTGGAAACAAGTTAATGTAACATCTCGTATTTTTGTCAACTAAAAGTTAACTTTGTTACTTTTACAAGGGTTATTATGGTCAATTTTGAAACTCATGTTTTGTTTGTGCTTATTCATTACTGTCATTGGGTTTTTATGAAAGTTAATGGTAAATATTATATAATAATAATGTTAATATTAATAAAAGTAGAAATATTATTATGTAATAATAATAATAATAATAATAATAATATTTGTAATATAATAGAATAATAATAACAATAATCATGTTAATAATAATAATAATAAAAAAAATGTATAGTTATTTTTAAAACTTTAAGTAATTAATGTTTGGGGGCTTAATTGCAAAATTAGAAACTTTCATTAATAAGTTTTGCATAAAATGATAAATAATAAACTAGAGGGGCTAAATGTGCAATTAACCAAAAGTAAATCCCCCCCTTGTTTTCCCGTATTTCCGGCGAGAGGAGGCCGGCGCCTCCGGCCGAACTCCGGCGACTGTGTAAGGCTCTAAATAGCCGTTGAGAACCGAAATAAATCCTTTGAATCGCTTCGTGATCCCTATTCGAACCCTGACCATGTTAATGTCGAAGTAATGAGATGTTAACACCATTAATTGTAACCGAAACGTGCATTCAAGGTTCCCAACCGTTCGACTTGAAATTAATCCAATAGTGCTGAAGTTATTGAAGGGAAATCATCGGATTGTTTCCCTAAAGCTAATTGAACTCTCAATTTCACCTGATAAACAAACGAACACCAATTTCTACACATGAAAACGTCGCGGTCTGCAACTCAATCGAAAACCATCTTTTGTGCATCATAAACGAAAATTGACAGAGGGCTTTTGATCTTGTACACTGTTAGAAGCTCCCCGTGCAACGAATTTGATTGGCATCATTGTTTGAACATCGATCAAGCTCTGCAAGTGCGCGAACATTCTTCGTCTTCCCGCTGACAATTCGATCTCAAATCGGGTAAATAAATACATGTATCTGCTCGGTTTTACTTGGGGATTAAAAGCCCCAAGTTTAATTTCATTATCATAATCGAGTTGGGGTTCGATTTGGAATTACACGATTCTAGGGTTCATGGGTAATTTGGGGGTTTTGTTAACTTGGTATTTAAGAATTAAAACGCGTGATCTAATGCGGCGAGAGCCTTGGTCCACTGGTTACGTTAGCTCATCCCATGTTGGAGGTCCCGGGTTCGAACCCAGGGACCCCCCCCATTATTTTTTTTGAATTTCTGCAGTTAAAAAAAAAGAAGATGAATATTTCTAAAAATTTTAAAAATTTATCTTGTAAACTTTATTTATTTTAAACCATATAATTAATCCTCTTAAATTTATTTATAAAAGTATCTTCTATTTTAAAAGCTAATTATTTAACTAGTGTATAAATATATATATATATTATATATATAAATAAATAAATATATATATATATGTATATATATATATATATATATATATATATATATATATGTATATATATATATATATATTATATATATATATATATATTTCATATAAAATTTATACTAGTCTATACAAACCGCTATTTTCTAACGTGGCCCTAAATTATTAATTGAATCATGTTCATTTTATTATAGCATTTTATTTAAACGTTATAAATATTATAAAATTACTATAAGTGTTGTCCTTATTTTCTATAAGCAAATCATTCCACGAATATATAATTGATTTTCATTGGTTGATATAAATGACAAAAAACCCCAAATATCAAATTAAACCCTATTCCATGGTAACTCGTTAAACTTATTATCAAAGTTTAACCTTGTGAATATATATATATATATTTAGGTGCCTTGTGACGAAACGACTTTGGAACGACGCTCATTATTATCTTATTAATCTCCATCATCGTATACTTATTTTGGCATGTGAGCTTTCCTTGCCCCTTTTTCATATTTTCACATTATATTGGGGTGAAACATGATAGCTTATACATGATACACTTATACCTGTTTGAGACTTGTAAATCACATGCAATTCAACTTATTATTTTGTCATGGTTATTTGTGTATTGTAAGTGATTATATGAGATACATAGTTTGTTTACAATCATTAACTATTGCTAGCCTGGCGACGTCTTAGATCTTTGGGCCTGACAAGCCTATTTGGTGCTAAAGCCGAGGTATTGCCGGCTCCTGATGACGTATGCTTGTTCATCATTGGAACCAAATACACTTAGCCAATCTTTTATACTTGTAATCAAGTCGAGGTTTGGTTGTAACGATATGTGTTCTATAACCTTACTTGCTTATGAACTATGACATGAATTGCTACTTGTAACCTTTTTCATATTATGTATGAAAACCTTGGAAACTCACCAACTATTTTTAGTTGACTCTTATTTTTATCATGTTTCAGGTCAAGCTCAAGTTTAAAGTGATCCTTTTGAAGCATGCTATAATCTAAGGCTTGGACCTAGTTAATGAAATAAAAAAGTTTACATTATGTTATGTTATGTTTGAACTTATTACTTGTTTGAGACTTATGAATGTATTTCATTTCAAGACTTATGATAATAATATTTACATTTTAATATAGCGTTATGTGGCTGTGAACAATCTTAACCCTCACATCTCGACGTTTCCGCCGTCAAGGTTGGGGTGTGACAATTGGTATCATAGCCCATAACTATAGGGATTTAGGTTATTAGAAATGGTGACCTAGACTATAGCTTATGCATGAACCTCATAGGATAGTATTTATATTCTTGGAAACATATATTGTACATGCTACATAATGCTATACCTTACTTATGTGCAACCTGATGCCTTAGCATAGGTTTGCCTTGTAGTTGTTTAAACTTTGTTATTTGTCTCCCTAAACTTACTTTGACACTTTGACTCTCCCCGACAAATGAAACTTCCTAATCTTATTCTCGACGACACGTGGAATTGTATACTTATGCTTATGACTTGGATCCTTAGACTTATGTCTAATCTATGTTAAATCTCATCAACGTTTTGATTCATGAACCTAAGAAATTTGTGTGACACATGGACACCTGTATTCTGGAATTCCTGGCAAAAGGCCCTCGGGCTAAGGTAAGCATATCGCATAAATCCTACGGGACTAGTTATGCTTACCTGGGGATTTCTGGGATGAGTGATAAACTATGGTCTACATACACAAATTTCTAAGGCGAGTGGGTCAACTTACCTTAACATGTCAACGTTTCCAAATGGTGATGCGTTACCAAATGAAACCATTCTATGTGCCTTACAACTTTTGTCTTATCCTTGTTGAACATTAATCCTTGTTATTCCAATTCTCATATCTAACTCATTTGTATATTCCAGCATGTCTCGTCATCATGGAAAGCGTGGAAGTTCCGATCGTAACTTAGCCGCCATGATTGCTCGACAAATGGCTGCTGTCATCCCGACCATGGTTGCTCAACTTAATAGCACCTTAATGACCAACGCTAGCAACAATGGAAATGGTCATGGAGAGAATAGCAACAACCAAAACGGGAATAATCAATACGGGAATAATCAAACTTGCACTTTCAAACACTTTAGCTCTTACAAGCCCACTAGTTTTAGTGGCAAGGAAGGAGCCACTGGTCTTCTTGAGTGGTTCGAAAGCATGGAGAATACCTTTATCAATTGTGAGTGTCCCGATGCGCTCAAGGTTTGTTATGCCACTAGTATGCTCCAACAAAGGGCTCTTACCTGGTGGAATAGCGAGAAGAGAAACTGTGGTCCTGAAGCTGTGCTAGCACTTACCTGGGAAGAGTTCAAGAACATCGCCATCGTGAAGTTTTGCCCAAGAAGTTAATTGCAAAAGTTGGAAGAAGAGTTTTGGAACTTGAAGCAAAATGATGGTGATCATTTGGCCTACTCAACTAGGCATCATGAGTTGAGTATATTGCTGCCTCACATGGTCGACACTGTCCCCCGCAACATCAAGAAGTTCATTAAGGGTGTACCACCCCAAATTCAAGATGCTGTGGTGGGTAGCGACCCACAACCTTGGAAGAAGCCATTACTATCACCGCTCAACTCACCGAGAACCATATACGAGCGGGCACCATGTCTGTGAAGGGTGCAAAGAAGGTAGAGAAGACGGCTACCGATACTGTTAAGGAGACCAAAGCTGAACCGTCTTACAACAACAACAACAACAACAAAAAGCGCAAGTTCACACCGGCACACAACTATGCCGTGGCTGCACCCAAACAACCCCAAAGACAACTTGTACCTGCAGCTGCACCTGTGGCACAAGTGCTTGGGGCTAGGGCTTATGCTGGTCCTCAGCCTATGTGCAACACGTGTAGGTATCATCATCCGGGGAATCAACCATGCCGCATTTGCAACTTATGCGGTAAATATGGTCATTTGGTGGCGACTTGCCACCGTGCACCTAACAATGTCGCTGTGGTCACAAACGAGTTTGCTACAACTGTGGGGAACCTAGTCATTTTCACCACAATGCCCTCATCTTGTGGGTAATGTTCCACAAGCCCGAGGACATGCTTTCAACATCAACGCCCACCAAGCACAAGCAAACAACGATGTGGTGAATGGTATGTCAACTCACCTTTAACTTTTGTGATCCGTTTCTCTTCATACTATACCTAAATCGTTCAATATCTTAAAAATTGACCAGGTATGTTCCTTATTAACAAAACTTATGCCTATGTCCTATTTGATTCTGGAGCCGATAAAAGTTTTGTTTCATTAGAGTTTGAAACCATACTTGCTAAGCCACATACGAAACTAGAAAGACCTCTTACTGTTGAAGTTGCCGATGGAGAATCGATCACCATTGACGTCATCATTCGTGATTGCATCTTAAGTCTTGACACGCATGATTTTCTTATCGATCTTATCCCTATGAAACTTGGAAGCTTCGACGTCATCATTGGTATGGATTTGTTAGCCAAACACCATGCCGAGATCATTTGTTTCGAGAAGTGCATCCGTATACCGTTACCTTCTGGTGATACTTTGAAGGTGTTCGGTGAAAAATCTTCCAAAGGACTTAAACTCATGTCCTGCACTCAAGCCCGAAAATGCTTAAGCAAGAAGTATATGGCTTTCTTGGCTTATGTGGTCAACACGAAAGTCAATGGGAAAGAACTTAAGGATGTCCCTATCGTACGAGACTTTCCTGAAGTATTTCCCGATGACCTTAGTGGTTTACCTCCAGTGCGTGAAGTTGAGTTTAAAATCGACTTGATACCAGGAGCAAACCCCGTGGCTAATTCACCATATCGGCTTGCACCATCGGAAATGCAAGAACTCTCTAGTCAACTTCAAGAGCTGTCCGAGAAGGGCTTCATCCGTCCTAGTTCTTCGCCTTGGGGTGCACCTGTTCTATTCGTGAAGAAGAAAGATGGATCGTTTCGTATGTCCATCGATTATCGTGAGCTTAACAAGCTTACCATCAAGAACCGTTATCCTCTTCCCCGTATTGATGATTTGTTTGACCAACTTCAAGGAGCTGCTATTTTCTCGAAGATCAATTACGTTCTCGCTATCATCAATTGCGAGTCCATGATGATGATATCCCAAAGACCGCTTTTCGTACTCGTTATGGACACTATGAGTTTATGGTGATGCCTTTTGGTTTAACCAATGCTCCTGCTGTCTTCATGGATCTCATGAACCGAGTATGCAAGCCTTATCTAGACAATTTTGTGATCGTCTTCATTGATGACATACTTATCTATTCCAAGTCCAACACCGATCATGAGCTGCATTTGAGATTGGTTCTTGAGTTGTTGAAGAATGAGCAATTGTACGCAAAGTTCTCGAAGTGTGACTTCTGGCTCGAGGAAGTTCAATTTCTAGGACACGTGGTGAACAGCCAAGGAATTCACGTTGATCCTGCAAAGGTAGAAGCTGTGAAGAATTGGTATGTTCCTACTACTCCTACGAAGTTCGTTCTTTTCTTGGTCTTGCTAGTTATTATCAGCGATTCATTGCCAATTTCTCGAGGATCGCGAAACCGCTCACTACGTTGACACAAAAGAATAAACCATTCAAGTGGGGTTCCAAGCAAGAAGAAGCTTTTGAAGCGTTAAAACATAACTTATGCAATGCTCTTATCTTGACCCTACCCGATGGGAACGACGATTTCACCGTGTATTGTGATGCATCCAAACAAGGCCTTGGTTGTGTTCTTATGCAACGAGGGAAGGTCATAGCTTACGCATCGAGGCAATTGAAGGTTCACGAGGTGAATTACACAACTCATGATCTCGAGCTTGGTGCTGTGGTATTTGCTTTGAAGATTTGGAGGCACTACCTGTATAGTACGCAATGTATAGTCTACACCGATCACAAAAGCCTTCAACACGTTTTCAATCAAAAAGATCTCAACATGAGATAACGTCGTTGGGTGGAGTTGATTAGTGACTATGATTGTGACATTTGTTACCATCCTGGTAAAGCAAACGTTGTAGCCGAAGCACTAAGCCGAAAGATTCACAACAAGATGATCTCATTTCAAGAAATTCGCGATCGACGTCAATGGTTTGACACTTTGGGTGAGTTCGATACTGAGATCCGACTAGATGTCAACGAGACCACCGTACTACTACAAAACCTGAGAATAGATAGTGACATCGAGTCTAGCATCCTGGAGGCTCAACAAATGGTTCAACGAGAAGGAAGAATGAAGGATGAATTGGAGCACAATCTTCTAACCCAATTGGAAACGAAACCAATGGGTTGATGTACTTCGCCAATCGCATTTAGATTCCAAATCGCGATAACATTAGTACCTTTATTATGAACGAAGCTCATCAAACTCGTTATTCTATTCATCCTGGTTCCGATAAGATGTACATGGACCTACGTGGTCAATATTGGTGGCTGGAATGAAGAAAGACATAGCGACTTATGTAGCTAAGTGCCTCACCTGTACGAAGGTTAAAGCCGAACATCAACATCCAAGTGGATTACTTGAGCAACCCGAGATTCCTATGTGGAAATGGGAACACATATCCATGGACTTTATAACAAAGCTACACCGAACCTCTCGAGGACATGATAGCATATGGGTGATCGTTGACCGATTGACCAAGTCGGCACATTTTATACCCATACGTGACACTTACAAGACATCAAAGTTAGCTCGTATATACGTCGATGAGATTGTAAGTCATCATGGGGTACCTCTGCACATCATATCCGACCGAGACGCTCGTTTCACTTCGCATTTTTGGTCGTCTATGCAAGAACTCTTGGGTACACAATTGGACCTAAGCACGGCTTACCATCCTCAAACTCATGGTCAAACCGAGCGAACGATTCAAACCTTGGAGGATTTGCTACGCCTTTGTGTTCTTGACTTTGGTGGCGATTGGGATACGCATCTACCGCTCGCGGAATTTTCGTATAAAAATAGTTACCACTCGAGTATCAAGATGGCACCGTTTGAAGCACTTTATGGTCGAAAATGTCGTTCACCGATCTGTTGGACCGACATTGGTGAAAACTTCATCACTGGTCCTGAACTTATACAAGAGACGACCGATAAAGTTTCTATTATTCGCAAGAACCTTGAAGTGGCGAGAAGTCGTCAAAAGAGCTATGCCGACAAGCGACGTAAGCCATTGGAATTCCAAGTTGGGGAGATGGTTCTTCTTAAGGTTTCACCGTGGAAAGGTGTGGTTCGCTTTGGAAAGAAGGGCGAACTGGCTCCAAGGTTTGTAGGACCTATCAAAATCCTGAAAAGGATTGGAAAAGTGGCTTATAAACTAGAGTTACCTTCCGACCTTAGTGGAATTCATCCTGTGTTCCACATCTCAAATTTGAGAAAGTGTTTGACTGACAAAAGTCTGTATGTTCCGCTGGAAGACATCCAGATCGACGAGTCCTTGCATTTCGTCGAGAAACCTATTGAAATCATGGATCGTATAATGAAGAAGACTAGAACCACGACAACCCCAATCGTCAAGGTTCGTTGGGAAAATAAACGTGGCGCTGAATTTACTTGGGAACGTGAGGAGCACATGAAGAAGAGATACCCATTCTTATTTGTATAGTTTCATTTCTTTTAATTTCGGGACGAAATTCTTTTAAGTTGGGGAGACTGTAA
Organism: Flaveria trinervia; assembly: GCA_025506515.1. NCBI lineage: Eukaryota > Viridiplantae > Streptophyta > Magnoliopsida > Asterales > Asteraceae > Flaveria > Flaveria trinervia. Next base: position 27,238 of record JACCIX010000354.1, on the reverse strand, counting down.
CATCTCGTATTTTTGTCAACTAAAAGTTAACTTTGTTTACTCTTACAAGGGTTATTATGGTCAATTTTGAAACTCATGTTTTGTTTGTGCTTATTCATTACTGTCATTGGGTTTTTTTTATGAAAGTTAATCGTAAATATTATATAATAACAATATTAATATTAATAAAATTAGAAATATTATTATGTAATAATAATAATAATAATAATAATAATATTTGTAATATAATAGAATAATAATAACAATAATCATGTTAATAATAATAATAAAAAAAATTGTATAGTTATTAAACTTAACAAGTTTTTAAAACTTTAAGTAATTAAAGTTTGGGGGCTGAATTGCAAAATTAGAAACTTTAATTAATAGGTTTTGCATAAAATGATAAATAATAAACTAGAGGGGCTAAATGTGCAATTAACCAAAAGTAAATCCCCCCATGTTTTCCCCGTATTTGCGGCGAGAAGAGGCAGGCGCCTCCGGCGAAACTCCGGCGACTGTGTAAGGCTCTAAATAGCCGTTGAGAACCGAAATAAATCCTTTGAATCGCTTCGTGATCCCTATTCGAACCCTGACCATGTTTAATGTCGAAGTAATGAGATGTTAACACCATTTAAATTGTAACCAAAACGTGCATTCAAGGTTCCCAGCCGTTCGACTTGAAACTGATCCAATAATGCTGAAGTTATTGAAGGGAAATCATCGGATTGTTTCCCTAAAGCTAATTGAACTCTCAAATTCACCTGATAAACAAACGAACACCAACTTCTACACACGAAAACGTCGCGGTCTGCAACTCAATCGAAAACCATCTTTTGTGCATCATAAACGAAAATTGATAGAGGGCTTTTGATCTTGTACACCGTTAGAAACTCCCCGTGCAACGAATTTTATTGGCATCATTGTTTGAACATCGATCAAGCTCTGGAAGTGCGCGAACATTCTTCGTCTTTCCCGCTGACAATTCGATCTCAAATCGGGTAAATAAATACATGTATCTGCTCGGTTTTACTTGGGGATTAAAAGCCCCAAGTTTAATTTCATTATCATAATCGAATTGGGGTTCGATTTGGAATTACACGATTCTAGGGTTCATGGGTAATTTGGGGGTTTTGTTAACTTAGTATTTAAGAATTAAAACGCGTGATCTAATGCGGCCGAGAGCCTTGGTCCACTGGTTACGTTCGCTCATCCCATGTTGGAGGTCCCGGGTTGAAACCCAGGGACCCCGCCATTATTTTTTTTTTATTTTTGAATTTCTGCAGTTAAAAAAAAAGAAGATGAATATTTCTAAAAATTTTAAAAATTTATCTTGTAAACTTTATTTATTTTAAAACATTTAATTAATCCTCTTAAATTTATTTATAAAAGTATCCTTCTATTTTAAAAGCTAATTATTTAACTAGTGTATAATATCTATATATATATATACATACATACATACATACATATATATATATAATATATATATATATATATATATATATATATTTCATATAAAATTTATACTAGCCTATACAAACTGCTATTTTCTAACGTGGCCCTAAATTATTAATTGAATCATGTTCATTTTATTATAGCATTTTATTTAAACGTTATAAATATTATAAAATTACTATAAGTGTTGTCCTTATTTTTTATAAGCAAATCATTTCCACGAAGATATAATTGATTTTCATTGGTTGATATAAATGACAAAAAACCCCAAACATCAAATTAAACCCTATTCCATGGTAACTCGTTAAACTTATTATCAAACTTTAACCTTGTGAATATATATATATATATATATTTAGGTGCCTTGTGACGAAACGACTTTGGAATGACGCTCATTATTAATCTTATTAATCTCCATCATCGTATACTTATTTTGGCATGTGAGCTTTCCTTGCCTCTTTTTCATATTTTCACATTAATTTTGGGTGAAACATGATAGCTTATACATGATACACTTATACACGTTTGAGACTTGTAAATCACATGCAATTCAACTTATTATTTTGTCATGGTTATTTGTGTATTGTAAGTGATTATATGAGATACATAGTTTGTTTACAATCATTAACTATTGCTAGCCTGGCGACGTCTTAGATCTTTGGGCCTGACAAGCCTATTTGGTGCTAAAGCCGAGGTATTGCCGGCTCCTGATGACGTATGCTTGTTCATCATGGGAACCAAATACACTTAGCCAATCTTTTATACTTGTAATCAAGTCGAGGTTTGGTTGTAACGATATGTGTTCTATAACCTTACTTGCTTATGACCTATGACATGAATTGCTACTTGTAACCTTTTTCATATTATGTATGAAAACCTTGGAAACTCACCAACTATTTTTAGTTGACTCTTATTTTTATCATGTTTCAGGTCAACCTCAAGTTTAAAGTGATCCTTTTGAAGCATGCTATAATCTAAGGCTTGGACCTAGTTAATGAAATAAAAAAGTTTACATTATGTTATGTTATGTTTGAACTTATTACTTGTTTAAAACTTATGATTGTATTTCATTTCAAGACTTATGATAATAATATTTACATTTTAATATAGCGTTATATGACTGTGAACAATCTTAACCCTCACATCTCGACGTTTCCGCCGTGAAGGTTGGGGTGTGACATTAAACACCATCCTTTTACACGACACTCGAATCACTTGAGAACTACGTGTGGGATAAAGGTCACCTAACCACTTTTAGGGAACTTGTGTGTTTGAGGTGAGTTTAACATATTTGTGGGATAAAGGTCACCTAACCGCTTGTATGTGTAAACTCACACGTGTGTGTAAGTAGGACGACTTGAATTGGAAACCATGTGCATAGGGTCACCGATGCATGGCGTACAATGGTGTTGATGGGATTTTACATGCCGACTAAACATAAGATGTTTAACCAATCCCATAAAGCTAGAAGTTGCAATAGGTTGCAATTGTCAAATGTTGACTACCTTGTTAATTTAAATAATGGGATAAAGGTCACCTAACCATCATTTAAATGTAACGTTGGATTCTAGATTTTAATTATTAATTGTCTATGAGACGTGTAAAGGGTATTAATAATTAAAATGCAAATTTTCAAAAATACTAAAATGAACTTTGTAATTTTGTAGAAATGGCCGCAAACAATAATGCTACCACCCCGACCGTCCCTACCCTATCACTGAGAACAATCTTAGAAAGGGATTGTCTTAACCATAATAACTTTATGGACTAGTATCAAAACTTGAGAATTTTTCTCAAGTAAGAGAAAAGGGCCTATGTCCTTGACGATCCTATTCCTGACCAACCCGATCCCGAGGATGTTGAGGCCTACAACGATTGGCTTCAATACACTGAGGATTCCATGCAGGTTTCCTGCCTCATGTTGGGAACTATGATTCCCGAACTCCAAAAGGACTTGGAACAATTGGGGCATATGACATAATTACCCAGTTGAAGGAAATGTTCCTTCAAGAAGCTAGGGTAGAGCGTTACGAAACGGTTCGAGCGCTTCATGCGTATCATATGGAAGAAACCCAATCGGTATCATCTTATGTTCTTAAGATGAAATGCCACGTTGATCGCCTCGAGAGGCTTAATTGTCCCGTCTCAAAAGAGCTAGCCACAGATTTTATCCTTAATGGCCTAACTAAAAGGTTTGAGATGTTCATAATGAATTACAATATGAACGGGTGGGACAAGAGTATTGGTGAGCTTCACGCAATGCTCAAAACAGCCAAGGCAGGGATGGGTAGAAAGGTTCTACCTGTTCTTTCGATCAATGAGGGAGGCAATAAGAAAAGGCCATTCCCTGATCCCAAGGCAAATATTGCCAAAGGAAAGGGGTACATCAAAGGAAAGGGGAAAGGAAAGGCTAAAGCATAACCTCCAAAGCCTAAGCTTAAGAAGCCTAAGGTAACGGAGAACGATCATGCTTTGAGTGTGGAGAGATAGGACATTTGAAAAGGAATTGTCCAACCTATCTCAAAGAGTTGAGAAACAAGAGGGATGCTAGGCAAACCTCATGTACAACTTTCATAATTCACATTGGTTGAAATGTTATTTCTTCAAACACATGGGTATTGGATACCGGATGTGGAACTCTTTTTTGCAATTTGTTGCAGGGGTTCATAGGAAATAAGCACTTCAAGAAGGGAGACACAAGTCTCTACATGGGCAACGGAGCAAAAGTTGATGTCGAAGCCCAAGGAGACAATATTTTGAAACTTTCAAATACTTTGGAAGTTGTCATTAAGAACATAATTTTGATTTCCCTTTTAGAACAATGTGGTTATGAATTAAAGTTTGTTCAATGGTATTTATGTTTGTATGGATGATGTATTTTATTTCAAGGCTATGCCTTTTAATGGAATCTATGAATTGGTTCATGATGATTCATCCTATAATAGCTCATTATACCAAACAAGCACCAAGAAACTTAAAATGGGTTTAAGTGATTCTTATCTTTGACATTGTCGTCTTGGTCACATAAACAAGAATCAGATTCAAACACCTCAAAAGAATGGTCTTTTGAAAATCAAATAAAAATGTTTCATTTGACAAGTGTGAATCTTGTTTACAAGCTAGATGACCAAGTCGCCCTTTAGTGGCATTAACAAGAGGGCAAAAGACTTATTGGGTATCATACATTTGGATGTATGTGGCCCTTTAAAGACAATGACTAGAAATGGTGAAAGATACTTCATTACATTTACTGACGATTATAGTCGCTATGGTTATGTGTACATGATGACACACAAACATGAAGCTTTTGAAATGTTCAAAACTTTCAAGAATGAAGTAGAAAATCAACTCAATAAAACTATCAAAGTTCTTCGTTCAGATAGAGGAGTTGAATACCACAGTGATGCTTTTAGTACCATCTAAGAAGTTGTGGGATCATCTCACAACTTACTCCACCTGGAACACCGCATCATAATGGTGCGTCTGAAAGGAGAAATCGAACCCTATTGGATATGGTTCAATCTATGATGGCTATAAGCTCACTACCTCTATCATTTTGGGGTTTGGAAATTGCTCTCCGAGGCTCGTATTTTGAATATGGCCCTGACCAAGATAGTCGATTCACTAAGTGTATATTTGTTGGATATCCCAAAGATTGTATATGATACTTCTTCTTTGATCCAACCGAGCAAGAGTATTTTTTTGCTTGAAAGGCTGAGTTCTTGGAAACTAAGTTCCTTATGGAAGGGATAACGTATAGAATACTAGAATTTTGATGACGACAAAAATCCACAAGCTGATACACGTTTGGTTGACACTAGCAATCAACAAGAGGTTGTTGATGATGATCAAGAGGTTGATCAATACATACAAAACGTTCGCAGATCTGGTAGAGTTAGCATTCCACGTGAAAGATATGAATCTTTCATGAATGGATTCTATGTGGTTGACTCGATGCGTCAACTACATACCATGAAGCTATATCTAATTTGGATTGTGACAAATGGCTGGATGCCATGAACGTTGAGATGCAATCCATGTATGACAATCAAGTTTAGGAATTGGTTGACCCTCCACTTAAGTCCAAACCGGTTGGATGCAAATGGGTTTCAAGAAGAAAATAGATATACATGGAAACTTGGATACTTACAAATCAAGACTTGTAGCAAAAGGTTTCAACCAAACTCAAAGGGTTGATTATGATGAAACCTTCTCGCCTGTGGCAATGCTAAAGTCAATTAGGATATTATTTGCCATAACTACATATTATGACTATGAGATTTGGCAAATGGATGTGAAAATTGCTTATCTTAATGGACATCTCGAAGAGGCTGTCCATATGGTTCAGCCAGATGGTTTTGTCGATCAACAACATCCTAAAACTATGCAAGTTAAAGAAGTCAATCTATGGATTGAATCAAACATCGAGAAGTTGGAATAAACGTTTTGATGAAGAGATCAAGAAATTTGATTTCATCAAGAACGCTGACGAGGCTTGTGTATATACGAAGGCTAGTGGGAGCATAATAACATTCTTAGTATTGTATGTTGATGACATACTACCTTTTGGAAATGATATTCCAACCATGGAAGATGTCAAAACCTGGCTTGGAAGTTGTTCTTCCATAGAATCTCGGTGAAGCCGCCTATATTTTGGGAATATAGATCTATAGGGATAGATCGAGGCGGTTGATAGCTTTAAATCAAAGTGCATATATTAATAAAGTCTTGAAAAGGTTCAAGATGGAACAACTCTAATAAAGGTATGGTACCTATTCAAAGAGGGACAATATTGAGTACATCTCAATGTCCAAGCTCAAAGGATGAGCAAGATCAAATGAAGGACATCCCATATGCATCAGCTATAGGATCCATCATGCGATGATATGCACTAGATCAGACGTGCCATGCATGTTGATCATGACGAGCAGATATCAGCAGAATCCAGGTAATAGCCATTGGATGGTTATTAAAAGTATATTGAAATACCTTAGGAGGACTAAGGAAATGTTTCTAATATATGGATCTGATGAAGAGGAACTCGTTGTAAATGGTTACACGGATGCGAGTTCCAAACCGTTTGAGATGGTTATCGATCACAATCGTGGTATGTCTTCATTATGAATGGAGTAGCATTGTCCACTACAAAGTCCGAATACATAGCCGCATCATCAGCAGCTTAGGAAGCTGCATGGATAAGAAATTTATCACCTTCCTAGGTGGTCTCTACCATTCAAGACCCCTAGAAATCATTTTGTGATAATGTGGGTACGATTGCATAAATCTAGGTACCCTGTGCACTTAAAAAGGCTAGGCACATTGAGTGGAAATTCAACTACATACGGGATGAAGTTGAAAAGTGAAAAATATGTATTCGTAAAGTTCACACCGATCAATACATTACGGATCCACTCACGAAGCTCCTTGAAAGGGCAAAGCATGATAGTCATACTTGTGCCTTAGGACTTTGATATTCTAGTGACCGGAATTGATTTCTTTAGTATTAAAATTTTGAAACAATGTAATATTTAATTCTTTATATGCTTGTGATATTTTGAGTTATATTCATTTTAGCATGTATACATCCATGAATATGTTTATTATTCTCAATGTCCGTAGTCGGTCATGTTTGTGGGAACAGATATGAACGTAAGACTATTATGAAATGGATTGGTGGATATTCATAAGGAATGAATATAGAGCAATTAGTTGCTGCCAAGGTTCATAGATATTTGTAGGATACAAATATTGGACTGACCCACATCTCAATTTTACTACATGGAATCTTCTAGATTGATCATAAGTAATTTTGAGTAAAGGCGAATATCATTTGGTATCCTCGACCTGAGATACATATTGGGTTTTGATATTCACAAAATGTTATACCTTGAACTACTTCTTCGCTGCTCTGAAATAATGGGCAGTACATAAGGGTATGTCTAGGTGTGACACGAGGTGATTGTGAAAAACGTATGTACTGAAGATGGAATTTGTTCCTCTTATTCATTGAGAGCAAGATATCTAAGGCCTGATTAAGTTAAATCAACAAGGAATGATCATTCTATGTCCTCGGGTTTAAGATGACATCTGTAACAAAAGGATAAATGATTGATTCACCTAAATCGTTTCAAGTTGGATACTTGAAGGGGATGATGTTATTGAATGGCTTTCAGTCATGCATATTAAGGGTAGTAAACCGTTGTTAGGCGGTACTTACTGCTTACATCAATGTGCTATGAATCTTGTGCAAGTGGGAGATTGTTGGTTTCTTTATGCCCAAGATACATAGAACATTGATGTGGTTAGTACGTTATGATCCAAGTCGGGTCATACCCAATAAAAAGCTTAGCAAACACCAAATATTATTTAATTGATGATATGATCATGCAATAAATAAATACACCAATTTAGAAAATGGATTTTCTAAATAAGTTGCATATGAGATTGAACAACTTATATGGATATTTTGTTCATGGATATTATTCATAATGTTGTTTAATTTAGTTAAATAACATCAAATAATAAAAGTGTGTATGTTATATAATTAAAAGGTTAATTATATATCTATTTTAAAACATTGGTTTAATAAAATTGGTTTTTGGTTTTGGGGGGAAAATCCTATCTCTAGAACAAGTTTCGGCCGCCCCTTTTGGGCTGTGTGTCTTGCTTGTTTTTGAAACAGTATGCTCCAAGAACTCACACACACTCTCTATCCTCTCATCTCTCTCACATATGCAAGAACCTAAAGGCAAAACTCTCTCCAATCTAGAAGTAAATCTCGGCTGGAAAGGGGTTTTCAGCAGCTTGATCTCGGCTGGAAGAAAGGTTTTCAGCAGCCTTTGAAGGTTTGTTTTGGTGGTGAAATCCTAGCAACAAAGGTGCTTGCTTGGTGCTTGTGGGTATGGATGCTTGAGGACATCTTTCGTTGATGTTTTGGCTGTTCTACAACATCATCTTCTTCACCCAAAATCGTTTTTCTGCAGCTTTACTAAAGGTAGTATGTATGGCTTGTTTTGGGTTGTTATTTCTTGTTGATAGCTAGTTCATACACATATAATGATCCTTATGTTCTTGGGTTTGTTGTTGTCATGTTATTAGCCTTAATAATTCAGATTACAATGATAATCATAAGGTTATATTCCGCTGGGTTTTTCATAGTTTAAAGGTTAAACTAGTTTGACTAAGGTCCAACAAACCCAACAGATCCATCATCATACATCATACTCACATAAGTGAGGTCTATCATAGTGCTTAAAAGACTTTTCATGATCGTTGGGCCCAGGTAACATTCATCAAGTTCCATTTTTTATTAGTATTATCTTCCACTTTAATATATAATATGTAATTATTGATTACATAACATACCAAGTACAATCCATCATAAAACATAAATCGACCCTCTACGGAACAACGGGGGTTTGGGGGTGGCAACCCCTTACAACGGGGTACTAGGGGCAGCAGCCCCTAGTGGGGTCCAAGTGGTAACGCCCCTCGCTAGGCCCGGGTTGACCTGGAAAAGCTTATAAATAAGGGGATCTAGAACTCACCTGAATGTCGTGAGTAACTTCTAAACTAAGCATTCGAAGCTAGGATCACACTACACTGCCTGCAGATATGATAACACTCAAAGGGGTTAATGTCTACCTAAATTCGCTTCTAACTTTCCTATCAGATTAGTAGATTTGTTGCCAATTTCGCTGACAGTTTTGCTCGCAGCTTCGCTGAGAGCTTCGCTGGCAGCTTCGCTGGCGGGTTCGCTGGCAGCTTCGCTGGCGGGTTCGCTGGCAGCTTCGCTGGCGGGTTCGCTGGCGGGTTCGCTGGCGGGTTCGCTGGCGGGTTCGCTGGCGGGTTCGCTGGCGGGTTCGCTGGCGGGTTCGCTGGCGGGTTCGCTGGCGGGTTCGCTGGCGGGTTCGCTGGCGGGTTCGCTGGCGGGTTCGCTGGCGGTTCGCTGGCGGGTTCGCTGGCGGGTTCGCTGGCGGGTTCGCTGGCGGTTCGCTGGCGGTTCGCTGGCGGGTTCGCTGGCGGGTTCGCTGGCGGGTTCGCTGGCGGGTTCGCTGGCGGGTTCGCTGGCGGGTTCGCTGGCGGTTCGCTGGCGGGTTCGCTGGCGGGTTCGCTGGCGGGTTCGCTGGCGGGTTCGCTGGCGGTTCGCTGGCGGGTTCGCTGGCGGGTTCGCTGGCGGTTCGCTGGCGGGTTCGCTGGCGGGTTCGCTGGCGGGTTCGCTGGCGGTTCGCTGGCGGGTTCGCTGGCGGGTTCGCTGGCGGGTTCGCTGGCGGGTTCGCTGGCGGGTTCGCTGGCGGGTTCGCTGGCGGTTCGCTGGCGGGTTCGCTGGCGGGTTCGCTGGCGGGTTCGCTGGCGGTTCGCTGGCGGGTTCGCTGGCGGGTTCGCTGGCGGGTTCGCTGCGGGTTCGCTGGCGGCTTCGCTGGCGGCTTCGCTGGCGGCTTCGCTGGCGGCTTCGCTGGCGGCTTCGCTGGCGGCTTCGCTGGCGGCTTCGCTGGCGGCTTCGCTGGCGGCTTCGCTGGCGGCTTCGCTGGCGGCTTCGCTGGCGGCTTCGCTGGCGGCTTCGCTGGCGGCTTCGCTGGCGGCTTCGCTGGCGGCTTCGCTGGCGGCTTCGCTGGCGGCTTCGCTGGCGGCTTCGCTGGCGGCTTCGCTGGCGGCTTCGCTGGCGGCTTCGCTGGCGGCTTCGCTGGCGGCTTCGCTGGCGGCTTCGCTGGCGGCTTCGCTGGCGGCTTCGCTGGCGGCTTCGCTGACCGCTAGCAGTTTTGCTACAGTTTCACTATCAGTTTTGCTACCAGCTTCACATGGTAGTTTTGCCAAACTTTCATTGGAATTCCATGGCTGTGAAATTACCTACAAAACTATAGTTTCGCACAAATCTCATAGTTTCGTAGTTTGAATATGCAATTTCGCTGGATGAGTAGCATGTGTGGCAGATTAAGCCAAAATGATGAACCAGCTCGCTAAAAAACTAAAATCACAACTTTTTACGTCCAAATCCTTGGTTTATCCTCCATGAAGCTATATCTAAGCTTTTTACTTGATGTCATACGTAAAAATATGACCTTTATGAGATTCTTTGCAATTTTTCAATACCCAAAACCCTAGAATTTGGGTTTGATATACAAAGAGTTTTTAGAGGTTGATTCTTACCTGGATTTCTTGCTTTATTCTTGTTGTCTGATGCTCAATCACCTAGATGTTCAATCCCCTCATCTTTGAAGCTCCAAATCTTGAGTTTTCTTTACTTTACTCTCTCTAAAACTTGGTGGCTAAGGTTACAAATGAGGAAGACGATGGTTGATTAGGTGGGTTAAGGGGCTGCTTATAGGCCCTTAATCATTTAGGCTCTTACCCATAAGCATAATTTAACCCTAATCCATTTTCTTCCTTTATTGTTTAAATACCAACTAATTAAGCCCATTAACATTGATGACTCATTTCGACTTTTCGGTGTGTTATATCAACTGTTTGAGTTACCTGACATCTTCAAGTTCTCCAAGAGTTGTTGAAAATCAAGATCCCATAATTGGCAGATCTTATAGCATAACTATCTCAGGTGCTAATGGAGCTTCAACAAGTTGTCAGCAAAGTGAGCCTCAAAACTTATCTTGTGACAACACATAACACCAAGCTGATGAAAGTAGTATTTTGAAGGAACAGACAATAGTTAATGTTGCTTCACAGCCAACTAATACTAATTTGGTTTCTCATTTATTCAACCAGTCCTCATTGAATGAGCATGAAACATGAGTTGGACCAAGTGTTCAAAACCTTGAGCCAAACTTTTCCAATCTAGATCTATCCATGCAACTAGATGTGATCCCCAGGCTCAGGAATCATAACACTCATTCAGCTAAGAACATTATTGGAGATGTCTTTGAAGGCGTGAGAACAAGGGGACAAACTCATAATGGGAATGTTTTCTTGTACTCATGTTTCCTATCTCAGATAGAGCCCAAGAAGGTAGAAGAAGCCTTTAAAACAGTAGTTGGGTTGAATCAATGCAAGAGGAATTGCTTCAGTTCAAAACACAAATGGTTTGGAACTTATGTTCACTACCATCCGGTCAAGTACCAATAGGCACAAAATGGGTATTCAAGAATAAGAGAGATGATAGAGGCTTAATCATCATGAAGAAGGCAAGACTAGTAGTTCCAGGATACACTCAAGAGGAAGAAATTTATTACAATGATGTCTTTGCACCTATTGCAAGACTTGAGGTAGTGAGAATCTTTCTTGCTTATGCTGCATCGAAGAATTTTACTGGTTACTAGCTAGATGTTAAGTGTGCATTTCTATATAGGGATATAGATAGGGAAGTCTATACGTTTCAGCCTCCAGGATTTGAAGACCCTTAACAACGCAACAATGTTTGCAAACTAGATAAAGCTCTCTATGGGCTGCACCAGGCACCTAGGCTATGGTATGAGACATTGTCTCAGTTTCTCCTAAAGAATGGTTACACAAGAGGTACCATTGACAAGACTTTATTCATAAGAAAGTTTCGGAAAGATATTTTGCTCATACAAGTTTATGTTGATGACATCATATTCGGTTCCTTAAATGACCAAATATGAAAAGACTTCGAGAGCATTATGAAGATGAAGTTTGTGATGAGCTCCATTAGAAAAATGGACTTTATCCTTGGAATTCAGGTAAGGCAGATGAAAGAAAGGTTTTTTATCAATCAATCTAAGCATGTCAATGACATCTTAGATAGATTTGATATGAAAGATTGCAAGCCTGCAAAGAATCCTATACCCATAAATCATAATATTTGTCTTGAATCTAAGGGGGAGGATACCTATCAACATCAGTATAGGGTAATCATTTGATCTCTAATGTATCTCACAACAAGTAAACCTGATATCATGTTTTCCACTTGCATTTGAGCAAGTTATCAGCCTGCTCCAAACGTGTCTCACCTAGTTGTCGCCACATGAATTCTTAGATACCCCAAAGGAGCACCTAAACTGGGTCTCTGGTATCCAAGGAACAACAATTTCAATCTCTATGGATACTCTGATAGTGACTATGGTGGTTGCAACATTAATAAGAAATCAACATCAGGAGGATGTCAATTTCGTAGTGGAAGGATAATCTCATGGCAATGCAAAAAGCAATCTTGTGTCTCAACATCTTACTGATGCTGAATACATTACTGCCGTTAGTTGTTGTGCTCAACTATTATGGACTCAAAACCATATGATAGACTATGGATTAAAACTCATGAGTAGTCTTATCCATATTGCCAATAATGCTATATCCATTACAGAAAATCTTTTCAAGCACTCGAAGACAAAGCATATTGACATCATGTGTCATTTCATTAGAGATATTTATGAGAAAATTATGATTAGTCAATGTTGATTCAAATGAACAATATGCTGATTTGTTCACCAAAGCATTTGATGAACAAGATTTAAGTATCTTATCACGACTATTGGGATGATAAACATTGATTACTCCATCTCCTTTGAAAACCTTTTCAAAATGTGTTTCATCTTTGTCAAAACAATCTAAGCCCTGTTACAAAAGGTTTTTCTTCAAAATATCACTAAGTATAAATTCTTCTGAAGAGGAATTAACCCTCGTAAGGTGTCATATATATATATATTCCAAAGCAAAATTCCTCCAAGAAAATCTTATATTCGGAAGAGTTTTTGGTCTTGGAAGAAGCTCTTTAATATCATATCGAGATCTACTTCCAAAACTTAATGAACTTCTTCACTCTGAAGGCCTTCTTACTCTCAGAAGTAAATTGGATATAGTTACCTTCGGAAGAAGATTACCTTTGGAAAAGTTTTGTACATGGAAGAAAGAGTTACCGTGTAATGAAAATCTTTTGGGCCCCACACTATAAAAAGGTAAAGATTTTCTTAAGGATGTCAAAAAGTTTTAAATAGATTTTATCTTACTGCCATTGTCACATCACACCCCAAACTATCACTTCACCTTATCCATATGCCATTTTCATTCATTAAAATACTTCAGACTCACTCCCTTAATCTTTTTACCACTTTCATTGTCCAAAGCTTCCTTCATCTTCAATTTACCAAAAATCAAAATTTTCCTCTATAACTTTCTTGAACAATGACACTAAACCCTCAGCATAACAAAGTCGTACTCCTTGACTCTTCCAAGGATGTTGACTTCTCTTAAATCATCTCCTTCCTTACCCAATCCACTTACTTCACTACCATAACTGTTAACCCCACTATTTATTCGAACCACATGGTCGAATTTTGGGGAAACAGATAGATTATAACCCTGAATGAAGTTTGGGTTCTTAGGTTGAGCATCTATGGGCAGGAATTGATCATATTTGAACAAATCATCATGGACATATAGAGCTTCAAGATGAAGGTTCTCCTACTGAGTTCCCCAAAGCAGACCTGGATGACACATATATCCAGATGGGATATGGTGGTGATGTTAGCAGGTCCATTGTGTACAAGTTCAACTTTTCCTACAACTAGAAGTTCTTGCTTCACATAGTCCTTCACTACTTGTCAAACAAGTCTTGGGGATGGGATCAAATCCCTTATGAACTAGGATTCCTAGTTCATGGGTTGGTAAAAGGCCTCCGGTTCAACTATTTAATGCTTGTGCTGACTAATCTAATGGGGAACCTTTAAAGGGAAACATTTTGAATGTATCCCCCGTTCATTCAACATATATTCAACTGTGATGGACCAGAGTAAGCTTGTCTATGAAGCTTCTTTACTTGTCCATCACATGAGGTTGGCCATCTTTAAACTGCTGAAGAGGATGTGCACCAACTTCACTGGAAAACACACGACACTTCTTCTGGGTATGATTGAGCTCATAGTTCCGGGTGACATCCTTGTTAACCCCATAGGTGATGAACCCACACTATCAATTATCCTCCCAATGCCAAATCTACCTTCCCACCCATTAAAAGTACATATCAGAGACGATCTAAATGAATCCTTGTTCAATCTCCTCTGATTGAACAAGTCCCCCTTCTTCAATCCAAAAAAGGCTAGAGTAGAAACATGGGCTCCTACTCTGTTTGAGGTCCCACTGCCTTTCACAATCGACCTTAATATGGGTATTGAGTCTCCTCAGTCTCAATCCATGAGCCCCAAACCCAAGCTAAAACCCCTTAAGATGAGTTAGTATACTAACTTGAGCAGCCAAAAAAGGACAACCCTCTTATAGGTTGTTGGACCTTGAAAGGATCATACATGCCAATTCAAATGGTAAGTTGATGGTTGTTCTTCTAGAAATCCCCAAGTCCAATAACCAATGTCGATGAAGAATTTGCAAAGAAAATAGAAGACAAGTTTCAGCTAACCACATTTGTAAATGCGGATCAATATAGAACAAATGTAGACAAGTGTTTTTTCTTCCGCATTAACAAATGCGGATAGCCGAACCAAATGTTGACAAGTATTTTGTACATCCACATTTACTAATGTGGATGTCCAGCAAAAAATGTGCTTAAGTGTTTGTTCATCCGCATTTGTCAATGCTGATAACTAAACACTAATGCTGAAGAACAGAGAAATGCTGATGAAGATCAACACATCCGTATTAGTCAATATGGATGAACAAATGTAATGCTAATGAAGACTTTTGTACTTAGACAAGTTCTCTGAGGTATAGGTTAGGGGTAGTTTAGTCTTCTTGTAAAAGGCATATTGTCAGCCTATAAATAGAATAGAAAACCTCCTATGTGAGGTGATTGTTGGTAGACATATTAGACAATCAAAATATTTTGTTTAGTCTTATGTTCACAAGGTGTATTGTTACTGTTTAATGCTCAAACCCTAGCATTCATTGTAATCGTTTTCACCTTCATTAATACAACGAGCATTTATGAGTATTTCTTGCATTCAATGTTCTGTGATTGTTTGATTCCACCTTACAACCATTGACTCAATCATCATATTCGATCCTTATTGATTCACATCAACAGAGAATATCATTTCCACACCCAGTCAATGGTATAAGAGCTTTGGCTCTTGGTTCTTCTTCAGATCTACTTAGATCTAAGCTGAACTCGATTGATCTGGTGATTGAGTTGTTGGTTGAGTGTTCGACTACCTCTATTTAGTATACAAGTCGAATATCTTCTAAAATACATTAACAATCACTATTCATCTGTACTCACCTTCAAGAACAAAATCTATGGACACTGTTCAACCATAAAAATTACAATAGAAACATATAAAGATCAGCAGATCCGTTTATACATAAGCCTGTTTTGGAGTAGTTAAACTTAAAAAATCAATCTAATCATTATTCAAACAACTTAAAAACATCTTAAAATGGATTCTCATAATTTCTTTGAACTTGGTCATACTCAAAACCTCCCATGCTTAAACACAAATCTGAGTTTAAGCAATGGAAACTCATATTCATGATTTATATTACAGGTGTTGATCCTAACTACTAGATTTCAATATGTAAAGGCCCTCACATTCCTGTCACTCTTTCTGCTGATCAAGCTACATTATACAAAAACCTCAAGAATACCTATTGAGGATCTCACACTTGATGATAATGACTACAAAAAGATAAAAGTTGATCTCAAAGCTTATTCTATACTTACTCAAGCGCTGAAAATGGATGTGTTAAAAGAGGCTAAAAAGTATGGAACAGCTAAAGTTGTTTAGGATGCACTAATGATAATGTGTGAAGGAAGCAGTGAAGTGGTTGAAATTAACAAAGACAAGCTTGTTAGTCGATATGAAACCTTTCATCGCTCCACGGGGGAGTCAATCTCTAAACAGCTGTATAGATTTATGCAGCTGGTGAATGATTTAGAGAAAATGGGGTAAAATACAAACTAAAAGAACTAAACAAGAAGATGCTTCACAATCTTCCAGAATGTTGGAAACTATGAATCCAAGGATCACTATCAGGAATTATTAGTGTTAATTGAAAGTCAAATTAGCGTTTATGGAATCAACGTTAAATTGGTTTAATTGTCTTTATTAATTTCAGTATCAATAATGATTAATGCTTAAGTTGAAAGCAATGAATAGAACACAATTAGTGATTAGACAAAGATTCAATTCAAACGTATTTCATTAAAACTAGTTAATGATTACGAATAAACAATGAATGATAGAATGATATGGATTTGAATGGTTGATGATGTGACAACTGCTAGGGTTTTGGTTTGTGTGATTTGATGTGATGTTTGGTTGTTGTATTATTGCTTGGATGTTTGCCATTGAAGCCGTCTACTCGATCTTCAACCTAGGATCCATATTTATAGACAATGATGTTTCTGTTAAGGGAACACTGGATCTCTTGGGATTTAGAATTGTTTCTATTAAGGAATCACCAGATCTCTTGGGATTCGCATAACTGCGTTGTTGACTTGTTGACTTGTTGAATTGTAATACTTGTAATATTTAAATACAAGTGTTTGGACTCTGCAGGAATATTGTCTTCCATAAATATTTGTTCTTCCACAGGAATCTTGTTCTTCCGAGGGTACATTGTTCTTCCAAATCAATCTTGTTCTTCTGAAGCAATCTTGTTCTTCCATCCTCAGAGCTGGTTACAGAAGATTTTCAGATGTATTTTACTTGTAAGAAACATATCTACGAAATAACAAAATGTTCATCCGCAGATGTTTCTTACACGTGGAGAATTTTACCAATTATAATGTTTTCCCTGCAAACATACATAAATCAACACACATATATGGGTTAACCTATACATTTAATGCATACATTATAATGAATTACAAGTATTCATTACAAATATTAATTCAAGTTCTAAGCCTATACAAAATGGTCTAGATCTATTGATCCTAGATCTAACAATACTCCCCCTTAGGCTTAGACACTTGTAATAAGCTCTTCAAAACTAAAAGTTCTTTCAATCTTGCCACCATCTTTTTGTTGAATTATGATACTGCATCCTTTTGATCATCGTACTTGTACTTGATATCCATTGTGCATATCCTTTATAGAGTCTCAAAACTTAATCCCAAAATGTCTTCTTCAGTTGTAAGAGTTTCTACAACACTTTGGCTGTGAACTATTTCTAGCTCATCTTCTTCTGAGATTCAAAGTTCTGATACTTCTTCAATGTTAACTCATTTCAACATCCCAGCATTATACCTTCTTCTCTTGTATGCTTTTGCATGTAGTTTATCCATAACTTGAATCATGCACACATATAAGCATAAATCATTCTGAGCTTATTCATCAGACAACTTAGGGTAGAATTTCTCATGCAAGTATGAAGTGTAGCTAGGGCGGAGCTACTTGATCTTTACTGGATCAAATATTCTGGTTTTCTCTGCTTTCTTTCCTTCTGCATTCCTCAGAAACACCATTCTTTGGTCTTCTCAACATATCCCCATTCTGTTATGGGATATGTATATTGATTCCCATCAATCTTTTAATATCGGTTGACTTCCTGTTTTGACATCCAACCCTCTTTAAGAACTCATGATTCACCATTGTAGAGGAGTTGGATTTTGATCTTTTCATTGTTTGTGACTTTCTCTTGTGCTCATCATCCTCTCTCTTGGCTTCCTTAAGCACATCATCTTTGAATTTTTCTTTAACTTTCCCACCAACACAGAGAAGTCTCTTCCTCTTGGGTGAATTGGATAGTTAGAGATAATCAAGCTTTACAGATCTTTGAGGTCACATTCGGGTAGGCACAACACTAATGCTATATCATGGAAGTATTGAACCCTTCCAGATTTTCTCTTGATGAAAGCACAGTCCCGTTCTTGATCATACTTCCATGCCATGATCCTGCTATCTTCCACAGAGTTTGGGCTTGAGATGTGGTCAAACAATTCTATCAAACTAGACTTTTTCTCGATGATTTCTTTGACTGTTATGCCCAATAGCCACACTTTTCCAGGTATGACTGCTCTTGGTTCTCTAATAAGTTTGTCTTTTCCTTTATGTTGAGCTGTACTTTCAACTGTTACTGGTTCAGTAGGGACTTTGTTGTATTGTTCAGCATCGGGCTTTCGGGCTTCAATCCTGAATCTAACTCCAGTTCAAGTTCCATAACCATGACATGTTCCGTCATTCTTCTTAGATCACATATAGTTCTTTCCTTAAGTTCATAGGCTTTGTAGTTGTGTCCCTGCAACCAACATACTATGTTGTACTTGTTGAGCTTACTTGTGTCACAGTGTCGTAGTTCTTTCTTGATCCTCTGAATTGATTAAAATGTTGTGAATGTTTCATATTTGCAATTTGGAATCATGAAGCTAGCCAGCTCGAATTCCTTCGAGATGTTCTTCATCTCGTTCACATTCAGCCTCTCTACTAGATCATATGGGAATCCATGATTGATCAGAGTCATGAACATTGAGGATTCTTGCCTTTCTTCTAGTATATCTTTGTTTGTCAACAGGTCTTCATCCTTTGCTTCTTTGTTTGTTTTTGAAGACTCATCTTTTATCAGCTCATCCTATTCAGCATCACTCTCAGCTTCATCATGAGTGATTGACTTTAATATGGACACTTCCACTAAAGGAGTGTTCTTAGGAGATGTAAGTTTTTGTCTTTTTAGTTTCACCTTCAACCTTAATCACCTTTTGCTTTGTGGAACCCAAATACTTCCTCTTCCTTGAGTATAGAATCAGTTGCTTGGAAGATTCAATAGGTTCCTTTTGTTGGTTTGATTCAAGAGCACATATTTTCATTTTCAGCTACTCAAGCTCTTCTTCTTTCTTTTTCAACAGAGTTGATTGAGCAAAGAGAGATTTATTTGCTTGATCAATCTTCAGCATCAAATTCTCATTTTCATCCTTCTCAGCCTCTACTGATCCTTTGAGCTTAGAATCTTGTTGAAGTAAAGCATCAATCACTTCATTATTGCACTATGCATTTTCTCTTAGTCTTTGATTCTTGCTTATTGCTTTATTAGTAGCTCATCCTTCTCTTTGATTACCCCTTTCAGTTCTTGAATTCTTTACTTTCTCTTGTTGGACTTTACAACTAGCTTGTTGTATTCAGCTACTAGATAAGTTTTTGCTCACTGGAATGTCCTTATCACTGATGTGATCTTCATCATAGGCAATTACTTCCTTATATTTTTCTTCTTCTCCCCTTTCTTATTGTTAGTTAGCAATATCATCTTTATGTTCTTTAGTATGAGCCACACTTGTTGAACTAGAGCATTCCTCTTTTGCTTGAACAGGCTTATCATGATGACGTTGTGGTTCAAGATTCATGCTAAGCACTAAAGGTTCTATTTGATTGGAGGCAAATGGTTTTTTAGAGTTGGAGTGTGATAGAGGGATGGTGCTTGCTTGAGAGATCAATAAAGTCTCACTAGTGTGAACTGAGTTTACAGAATGAGTGACAGAGATGGGTTCAGTATGCACACTCTCAGATGATTGATGAATAAGTGGAGAGATTGGCTAAGTGTCTTGGCTTGGTGATAGAGACTATTGAGGCTGACAGAGCGAATAGGTGAAATGGGCAGAATGTTTTGGCTTGATGGTAAGGGGTGTTGTGGAGATTGATGTTGTTGGTTAATGGGTGACTGATGGGGTGAGTGAGAGGCTTATACAGAGTTGGTTGGAGAACCTCCTGTTGATCTTCCCACACAAGCTCTTAGGGAATGTTTGCATTAGGATCCGACACGTGTGCAAACATAGGCATGTCAACTCCTTCATACCTTCCATTGATCTTATTCAAGACCGATCTTCCTAGATGAGCTTGCACAAACACACCTCCATCCCTTGCTATTCCTGGCAATTCTCCATTGATGATAAGTTGCAGAAACCTTGGAAACATGTACATCTTATTAGCTTTTTGGACTCGGATGTGGACACATAGACAGTTGAAGATGTAATTAGAGTAATCGTAGGTTCTTCCCTCAAATATACCAATGATGCCAGATGAAATATGCCTAGAGAATCTGTAGAGAATTTGTATAGAGGCTAAACCAACCAAAGTCTTTCTGCATGCATGCTGCACAAGTACTGAAAAAGAATGCTTCGGAAGTTTTACACATGCAACAGAAAATACTCTAAGTATAAAATCTTCCAAAGCCAAGACCAATATCTTCCGAAGCGAAATATGAAGTCTTCTGAAGCTTCAGAGACAAAGTCTTCCGAAGCTCAACTCCTGAGGATAGATTTCTTCCGAAGACTTTTAACAACATGCTTTATCTGATGTACTTTTCCATAAAGCTGGACCCTTTTTTACTGCAACTCTGTAAAGTCACCAACTTACATGAGTTGGTGAAAAGGTCCATGCTTTTGGTAACTATACATTGAGGTCCTGAGTTTGTAACTTTCTACTTCATGTACTTTATCCTTTTGGTAATAGATAAGGATGTGAGTTATGGAATGTCATAGTCACTAGTCAAAAGGCAAATCTACCTTTTGACTCTACAATTGATTTTGTTTTGTGTCTAGTCAATTGTATGTAGTTAGTTTTCATAGTATGGCCGGCTGTAGGATGTAGTATAAGTATCTCATGTTCTTGTAACTTTCTTTTATGCTTTGTAACACTTGTAATAGAACATAGAGAAAACAATATACTGCAATCTTGAAAACCGTTTTTTTGTGTATCTTGCTCTTGTGTTCTGTTTGTTAATTACATGTGTTCTTAGTGTCTTTACTTGTGGTTAATCCAGTTCACTGTTTGATAAAGTTTAGTTACTCTCCTCTTTGTGTTGTTGTGTTGTAAGTGACCCCCTTTACTGGTCTTGCATTTTGTATCAGAGCATTCCAGGCTCTTGATATAAGATCTCACCATCTTAAGATCCCTCTCACACACAAATACTTAACTTTTCAAATGGCAGCCATTTCCAAGCTGATATGGAAATTGGAACCATGAACAAGTCCCCACTGATCACTCATGATGACTTTGATACCTGGTGCCTGAGAATGGAATGTTTCATCAGGTCTATAGACTCAAGAATATAGGAGTCTGTTGAGAATGGACCTTACATACCAAGCACCCCTTCTGCTGCTAGTGCTGGTATGATCCCTAAGGCTATGGCAAACTACTGTCATGAAGAGAGGAAGAGAGTAAGATTGATAGAAAAGCCAGGACAGCCCTTCAGATTGATCTTCCAAACTCTGTATACAGAGGTTACAAGAAAGGCAAAACAGCTAAACAGTTATGGGATGCATTGAATTGATGTATGAGGGTTCCTCTAAAGCTAAGGAGAACAAGAAGGATCTCCTGCTCTTCCAAACTCTGTATACAGAGGTTACAAGAAAGGCAAAACAACTAAACAGTTATGGGATGCATTGAAACTGATGTATGAGGGTTCCTCTAAAGCTAAGGAGAACAAGAAGGATCTCCTGAAGCAACAGTTTGAAAACATCACCTTCAAAATAGGTGAAACCATGACTCAGCAATACATCAGGTATGTTGAGATTGTGGATACCCTTATGGATGGAGGAGTTCCTCTTGAGAACAGTGACATTGTAAGGATGTTCATGTCCTTACTTCCTAGACAGTAGACACAATACTGTGTGGTGATCAAGTGGACTGAGAATCTCAAAACTCTCACTCTGACAGAGTTATATGGGATTCTTAGTGGCTACCAGATGGAGATAAACATGCAAGGTTCATCTGGCAACTCCAACAATCAAATGGGTTCAGCCCTGCATGTGGTTGAAAGGGATAGCATAGAACCCCAACATCATCTCATATGCTACCCTGACAACTCACCAAAGGGTTCTTTCATCACCTTCCCAGAGACACCAATAGAGAACTACACTCAAGGAAGCCCATTTCAAGAGACAAGTTCTTCTCAAGCCTTTGTGTTTTCTGATGAAAGTTATGGAAACTTTCTTTTCACCCTTGAAGACCTAGATTGTATCCATCCAGATGATCTGGAGTACATGGAGATAGTCCAGCAGAAGGCTCTTCTCACTCATAGGGCCAAGAAGTTCTATAAGTGGACTGGAAGGAAGTTTCAAAGCAATGCAACTAATGGAAAGTTTGGCCTAGACAAAGGCAAAGTCAAGTGTTACAACTGTAACTTGATTGGCCACTTTGCCAGGGAGTGTAAGGAACCTAGAACAAATGGTGGCCAAACATAGTCCAGACCTAACTACACTGACAAAGCTCCCCAGAATGAGAAGCCAAAGCAGCAGGCTGCCGTGACAGTTGAAGATGGAGGCTTTCATTGGATCTTTTAGGCGGAAGATGCTTCTCCAAACCAAGCACTGATGGTAGATCATGATGAAGCCAAGGTATTGGAACATCTTTGCACCCCTGAATGCATTGCTAATGTTAATAGATACAGGTCCTATAACATGGAGATGAGATCTGATCTTTAGTCTTTAAACATTTAAAAAATCTAAATTTTAGAAAGACTGAAAATGATTATAAACTAAAGATTGAGGACTTAGAGAAAACTATTTCAGCTCTAAAACATGAGCATACAGACTTTAGGACTCAAATCAAGGATTTTACAACCAAGCTAACTAAGTGCCAAGTTGAGCTTGTGATCATGAAAGCCAGGGCAAACAAGTGTGTTCTTGAGGAAGAGACCTTCAAGAACATGATATCCTTATCCCTGCACAACAAGGTGTGCTATGAAAACAAATAGGGACTAGGATCAAATGAGATAGCTCCTCCACACACAATCTTGTGAGTAAGATCACCTAGGTGTGGGACTTGTGAAGATGAGCTTCCTCTCATAGATACTTTGAGTGAAAAGGATGAAGAAGTGATAGTGAAGAATTCCTCTGTGAAGAGTGAAGAGGAGGATTCTAAGAAGGGCCACTATCCTTTTGAGGACAAGAAGACTGTGATGACCAAATCAATGAGAAAGAACTTGACCAGAAAAGGCCAAAGGAAAGCAAGGAAGGCTCAAGAGATCAAGGCTACTTTTGACTCCAAGCAGAAGCAAGTTTTTATCTTTGTAGAGTTTGAAGTAGTAAAGACTAAAGACATCAACCTAAACTCTTCTGTTAAGAGTTCTAGTTCTTGTTTAAATCATCTTAGTACCTAGAAGAAGACTGATCTACTGTGTACCACTGCTACACAGCCTGGACCATTCAACTCCATAACAGTTCCCAGCCCAAAAGGACTATTTCAGCATCTGCAAAGATGAGGGTGGAGAAGGAATGTGACCAAAGTCAGTCTTATTCCCAGTAGAAGGCTCTTCGGAAGAAGAAAATGGAGTGTGTTATGTGTGAGAGTGCTGCTTATCTTGCTAAGGATTGTCCATACAATTCCAAGGGTACTCTTCACATGATAAAACCAAAGACATCCAAGAGTTCTAAGAAGATTTAAGCTTCTAAAGGCAAATTTGTTTCCTTCGAAAGCTCCAAATCTAAGAAGAAGGCAAGTGGAAAATTGCCTTCGGGAGAAAAGTTGGTCTCGGAAGGAAGGAATACTTCCGAAGCACTAAAGTCTGCTGCAGTGTCTGCAGAATTTTCCCAAGGTCCAGTCATCAAAACTTCCAAAGTATCAAAAGCTTCCGAAGTGTTGAAGGTCAAGTCCAAGACTCCAAAGGTGGTGTGGAAGTCTAAGAAAGACCAAGTGACTAAATATTTTCCATCAACAACAACTCAAGATCCTCCAAGCACAACCATATGATCTATTACTGTTGCATTACCTTTTGTTCAATTTATGAGCCCAAGACAAGCAAGGCTTGGGTTTCCAAATGTAACTAATCATTTTCTTTGTGCAGGGACAACTAAAGACAAACAAAAATGTCTGGTTCATTGTCATTGGCTGTTCCGGTAACATGATAGGTAATAGGTCACTACTCCAGAACTTTGAAAGGATTGATGGAGGGCTAGTTGCTTTTGGAGGAGATGAAGGTGGTTACGTTTCTAGAAGGGGCAAGGTCACAAATGGTAAGCTTAGCATTGAAAAGGTAAACTTTTTCAAGGAGCTTCGGTACAATCTTCTAAATGTATCCTAATTTTGTGATCAGAGTCACAACATGCTCTTTACTGAGCATGAGTGCATTGTTCTCAAGCCCGGGGTGGTCATTCCTCATGAGCATATTCTGCTTAGAGCCCCCAGGAAAGGGAACATGTACAAGATGGCTTTGCAAGAAACATCTCCCTCTGGAGAAGTTTCATGCTTCCTATCTAAAGCAAATAGTGATGAGTCTAGTGATGAGTCTTTCCTATGGCATAAAAGAATGTGCCATGTAAACTTTAAGAATATGAATAATAGATTAAGAATGATTTGGTAACTAGAATGCTAAAGAAAGAGTTTACAAGTGATGACCATCGTGTTGCATGCCTGAAAAGGAAGCAACACAAGGTATCTCACAAGCGTAAGGAAAAGAACTCCATCACTACTCCCCTACAATTATTACATATTCATCTCTTTGGCCCCACCAGTGTAATGAGTCTAGGAAGGACCTCTTATTGTTTGGTGATCATAGATGACTTTACAAGATTCACTTGGGTCTTCTTCCTTAGAACTAAGGATGAGACTATTGAGATTCTAAAGAGTTTCATCTTGAAAATTGAGAATCAATCTTATCACAAGGTCAAAATCATAAGATGTGATTAGGGAACTGAATTTAAGAACCATATCCTTGATACATTTTGTGATGAAAAAGGTATTACAAGACAATATAGTGCTCCCAGGACTCCTCAGCATACTGGTGTTGCTGAGAGGAGAAACAAGACACTGATTGAAGCTGTAAGAACCATGTTGTCTGACTATAAGCTGCCCATCACCTTCTGGGCAGAGCTCTATGTGCAGAATAGAGTTTTAGTGGTTAAGACTCATGGCAAGACTCCCTATGAACTTTGGCACAAGGGGAAACCTTTCATTGGTTTTCTCAGGTCATTTGGATGTCCTTGCACCATCTTGATACCAAGGATCAAATTGCCAAATTTGCTGAGAAATCAAATGATAGAAACTTCATTGGATAATCTTCCTAAGCTAAGGCTTATAGAGTATACAATCTCAGAACTAGAATTGTTGAGGAGTCAGCCAATCTAACTTTCTATGAACACACACCCTGTGTGGCTGGTTCTGGTCTTGATTGGCTATTTGATCTTGATTTAGTTACCAACTGTTTTAACAAATCTTCTGAGATTGTTTGAGGATCTGTAGAAAATTAAATACAGATGATCCTGATCCAAGATCTTAGCTGAGAAGACCTTCAAGTAACATATCTTCAGCTCCAGTTGGAACTACTTCTGCAAATGAGGTTTCTATCAGCACTACAATGACAAACTCAGCTGATATATATGGGTTGCCTTCAAATTGCAGCTCAGAGGCTCCACAACCAGATAATGATGCCTCACATGTAGAAGAAAATAATGGAGGTGGTGACAGTGATCAGGAGTTTTTTGATGCTGATAACCACTCAATAGATGACAACCTCAATGATGCCACACACTCATTGGATCAAGTCTCTCTTGATAAGTGTGCTGATGTGGTGGGTGAAACATCTATGCCAGATATAATTTCTCCAATTTAGATCTCTCTCAACAACTTGCTGTGATTCCACAACTAAGGATCCACAAGTCTCACCCCACCACAAACATCATTGGAGAAATTGTCACAGGCGTAAGAACAAGAGAAAAAACCCATGAAGAATATGTTTGTCTTCACTCTTGTTTCTTATCCTAGATAGAGCCTAAGAAAGTTGATAAGGCGCTGAAGGATGGAAGTTGGGTTGAAGCTATGCAACATGAGCTGCTTCAATTCAAAAGGCAGAAAGTTTGGAACCTTTGTCCTCTTCCTCATGGGAAGACCACCATTGGAACCAAATGGGTGTTTAGGAACAAGAAGGATGATAGAGCCATTATCATCAAGAACAAAGCTAGAATAGTTGTTCAAGGGTACACACAAGAAGAAGGGATTGACTATACTGATGTGTTTGCTCCTCTAACAAGACCAGAAGCTATTAGGATATTCCTGGCATTTGCTTCATCCAAGAACTTCAAGGTCTTTCAACTTGATGGAAGTGTGCTTTTCTTTATGGAGTGATTGATGAAGAGGTGTATGTCAAACAACCACCTGGTTTTGTAAATCCTGATCATACTGATTATGTCTGCAAGCTTGACAAAGCTCTTTATGGGCTGCATTAGGCACCCAGGAAGTGGTATGAGACACTATCTGAGTATATTTGCAAAGATGGATACATGAGAGGTACTATAGATGGAACTTTCTTCATCAAAGGACAAGGAATGACATATTTCTAGTTTAAGTATATGTGGATGACATCATTTTTGGTTCAACTAATCCAAAGCTCTACAAGGACTTTGAGAAGCTGATGAAGGACATATTTGAAATGAGTCCTATAGGGGAACTCAATTTCTTTTTGGGAATTCAAATGAAGCAAGTTGAAGATGGTATCTTCATTAGTCAGTCAAAGTATGTTCAGGACATACTCAAGAGGTTCAACATGACTGATTGTAAGATTGCTAAGACACCCATAGCTAGAAACCACTCCCTTGGACCTGATCTTGAGGGGGAGGTCTGGATGAACACCTTTACATGGCTATGATTGGGTCTCTTATGTATCTTACAGCTAGTAGGCCTGATATCATGTTTGCTACATGTATTTGTGTAAGATATTAAGCCAACCCTAAGATGTCTCAACTTATTGACAGGATCAGTGATCACAAGTTTGATGTATTAGAATACAAAGCAGCGGAATACAAACTAGAATTAGACAAATTGTAGCAAGCAATCGATACTTGTAAGCATTAAGAGCGCATACGGTTATAGGGAGAGAATATATATTTCTAATTTGAAGGAATGTTTATAGAGGTAGAATATTTCTAATCAAATCATTCATTCATTCCATTCATCCCACGATTACAATAAGTTGTCACTCCTTATATAGAGTGCAACAATCACTGCTGTTATCACGGAAAGTG